>CM077088.1:42100378-42271383 GCA_039513925.1 Platanthera zijinensis | reverse complement strand
TTTCTCGCTCGGAATTCGCTCTATTCCCTCTCCAGCTTGCTCGAAGCCCAACGCTCATTGGACACTTTTGTGAGCATGGGAAAAGGCAATTGGAACTCGCTTTTGTGGGTGCTTGCGTGAATGCACTATATGGCTTTAAGGACTTGACATTCTTCTCTACATGAGCACTCTCATCAAGGTTCCGACTCTATAAGAGAGCTTTCATCAAGGTTCTAAAGACTTAGCATTTTCCCCCACCGATGCACTTTCATCAAGGCTCCATGGAATTAGTTTATTTAGTAATGCTTTCATATTCAAAGCTTGTAACGGAGAGGAGACCTGTCACTCTTCGAGAAAACTCCCGAAACTTGTAAACTCAAAATGAAATAATGAACTTTGGCCCGACACAGATCCGGCCACGTGGTTTTTCATCCTTTTTGGGTTTTCACAGTAAAAAACCGCTTCTCATTGCTATTGGATTTTTATTGACTGTTTGCGCGGCCGGTCCAACTCCGAGCTAAGGCGGTCTGATTCTCTGGACCAGGGAAAAACTGAGTGACCCACAACTAACTTGAAGAAAACTACAATGCACGACAACCCTCATCGCCGCTAGGGTTTCAGCGCACCCGCTCCAAGCATCTGTTTTTTCTTGGGTTTCGACACCCTCTGCACGCCCGACCACCCTCATTGCCTTTGCCACCCTCTGCAAGCTCGACAATCCTCATCGTCAGCGCATCTAAGACCCTTCTACAATCCCCCGACCCTCGTCGACTAAAGTGAAGTCATGACTACAAAGAAAAAAACATTAACGTCTTTTAGTTGTTAAATTTTACTACTTTACTTTTTTGTTCTCCAAAAAATATTCAATTTTGTCAACTTTAGATGATAATATAGACAGTTGAAATATTTGAGAACAAAAAGTTTTTTTTTACATTTTTTAATTTTTAATTTGCAAATATCAAAAAATTGATTTATGAATTCGACATTTGATTTGCTGATATAATTTAAATAAAAATTGTTTTGCAAATATCCAAAATTTGAAATAGTCAAAATTATTGTGCCGATAACAATCGTCAATTTTTTGGATCCTTAATCCGAATCTCCAAGTAGAAAGATTTGTTGTGTCGGCGCCGTTGGGTTAATTTTAGGCCTCATTTGGTAAAGTAGCAAGATATGGCGCGGGAGTAATCAGGGCAAGGGTTGGGAGGTGAGGGGCGGGGTTTGGAGACGGTGCGGTTGGGGGTGTTCTTCCTTTCGCTGCAGGAGCACACACCATTGTCCGGCGTTTGTTTTTCCGCGACAATTGTTCCCGCACGGTCGTAAAAACGGGAAATACTTGTGTTAGGACCGTGGAGAATGCTTATGGTCGTGCACCAATGAGGAGCCTGCAAAGGAGGTGAGACCCATGCAATTTTGGCTTGTGACATACACTTTTGCGCGAGACCCTCATAATTTATGGCTTCTCATTGATTGTCCTGATGATTCTTTTTTTTGACGGTCCTCACCAAAAAATTAATCAGAAAAAACGGGTTGTCAAACCAGGGGTGCACAAAAAAACTGGTCCGGAACCGGACCGGTTAGGACCAGCTAGGGACCGGTCCTGGTTAGGGGTCCCTTTTTTCATCAAAGACCGGTCCCGGACTTTACAGGTCCCGGTCCGGGACCGGTCTTTTATCGAAGACCGGTCCCGAACCGGGACGACCGGGACCGGTCAAAAGATTGGTAAAAGACTGGTCATTTTTGTAATTTTAGTAAAAGACCGATCATTTTTAGTCAATTTATTAAAAGACTGGGCAAACGACCTGTAAAAAAGACTGGTTCGGGACCGGTTGGGATCGGTCCCAACCGGTCCTCCAGAGGAGAAAAATCGGTCCCGGACCGGGACCGATTTGGGTGGAACCGGTTGGTCAAAAGACCGGTCTTTTAAAAGACCGGTCCGGGACCTGTCGGTCAAAAAACCGGTCTTTTAAAAGACCGATTCAAGACCGAACCGGCAGTCTTTTTGAGCAGGACTCATCAAAGGAGACCTTGGTTTCCACCCCAAATTCTAGGCCGGCTTTCTTAACCAACTTTTCCGACCACACAAATATTTTTTCGCTCCGGACCGTCCGCCACCTAAAGTTTTCAGCCGTCAAAGCCAGCCAGGCCCACGTGCACTGCTGTACGCTGTTCCATCCAAAACACCAGCTCCCCCGACTGCAGTCCCCTCCCTTCTTCTCCCTGCTTACCAGTCGCTGACTTCCCTTCCCATCCCAATTTCCCTCCCTGCTTCTCAGTCCTCCCTCTTCATGGGGAAACTGCAGCGGCCAGCCCTCATCCCACCCCGATCCTCCACCCGCCTCCGGTTTAACAGTCAAACCCGCATCCTCCGCCGTTGCCGTTAAGCCCGCCGCTTCCTCTATGCCTCCGCCTCCACCGCCGGAGAAAGTCGCCGGCGTAATCGGCCGCGTGCTTGGACGGCCGATGGATGATGTTCGCCATACCTACAGCTTCGGTCGCGAGCTCGGCCGAGGGCAGTTCGGGGTGACCTACCTGGTCACCCACCGGAAGACCGCGAGAGATCCTCGCCTGCAAGTCGATCGCCACGAGGAAGCTCGCGAGCCGCGATGACATTGAGGATGTGCGGCGAGAGGTCCAGATCATGCACCATTTGACCGGCCACCGCAACATCGTGGAGCTCCGCGGCGCCTACGAGGACCGCCACTCAGTTAACCTAGTCATGGAGCTTTGCGAGGGCGGGGAGCTCTTCGACCGGATAATTGCCAAGGCCATTACTCTGAGAGAGCAGCTGCCGCGCTGTGCCGCGAGATTGTCACCGTCGTGCACAATTGCCACTCCATGGGGGTGATGCACCGGGATCTGAAGCCAGAGAACTTTCTCTTCTTGAACACGGAGGAAATTCGCCGCTTCAAGGCCACGGATTTTTAGGGAGCTCTCCGTCTTCTTCAAACCGGTAATTCGCTGTTGAATAAGGAATGATTGTTTCTACTTCTAGAACTGCAGGTGTGTTGTGGATCTTTAGCTCTAGCTTCATAAGCTTGAAGCAGAGTTTACTTGTCAGCATACTAACTGGTGGAAAAAAGTTCACTCAGTGATGATTTCTTCAATAAAAGTCCGGCAAAACTGCAGAAATTGACTTGATGAAAATGCAAATTCGTTCAATGTACAAATAAATGAGAAAAATATCAGCTCACTGCAAACTATCGACACTGTGCACTGAAATGCACCGCAGTTATCACCACTGAGACGACCAAAACTGCTGTCCCATGACCAAGGATAATGATGATCACTTAAATGAGGAATTTAATTTGTAATAGTTTTTCTTATAAATTAAAAATATGAGATAACTGCGATAGTTAAAGATTGCAAACAAGATAACACGTGGAGTTGTATATATGTAAGAAGTACTTAGAACTAAATTGCTAAGTAAATGAAAACTTACAAAGATTCTGAGCTTAGACCGAAGATTACAAATAACATATCTCTTAAGTAGGAAGCAAACACTTAATTCAACAATCAAATATTGACTTCAAACTAAAAACTCACACAAATCTGAAATGAGGGCGAGCTGGATGGGTATTTTGAGGCCTTTTGGAAGCCGAAAATGAGGCTTGTGTTGGGATTTCTCCGCTCTATGTAGCCCGGGTTGCTTGACAACACTGGTGGATGCTAGAATGGACTTTTCGGGTAGCTGATAGAGGTGGGTTGTTGTTGAATGATGGACGGCTGGAGATAGGAGGGATGTGGCGACAACAGTTAGCTTTTGGAATATAGATTCCTGCAACAGGAATTGAATTCCAGCTCTTGGACAAAATTTAGAGTTCTGTATGTGGGTTGTCACGTGCTGTTTTCAGGGAGGGAGACTGTTGGAGGGTGGCTCCACTAGAGAGTAAGAGGGGGAGGGTGGCTGGAGGGTTGGTTCAATGTGAAAACAGAATGAGGTATGCTGCTGGGTGGAGGGAGTGGGCTCGGTTTTGGAGTGGGGTGTGGGAAAGGTGGCTCCACATTGGTTGTTAAGGGAGAGGGAGGGGGCCGACTGTAGTGGAGTAGGTGTGGGGTGGAGATAATGGAGAAAATTTAGGAGTAGATCCTAAATTTTAGGAGAGGCGGAGTTTGTGGGCATTGTGGAGAGGTAGTTAAGGTAGTTATGGGTTGGTGGTGATTGGCCGAAGGTGGGGAGGCCGGAGGTGTTTTTTGGCGATCGCCGAAAAATTGAAAACGAACGTGACTTGAAGGGTGGAGGTGGAGGCTTACTGGAGGTGGTCGAAGAAAGTTTTTCGGTGTTCGCCAGAAAATGAAAATGGAGATGACTGGAGAGGGGACATGGGCTCTTTTTTGAGGAATATTGGGAAGTTGGAAGGAGGGGAGAATATTTAGGAGTTTAGTGACCTAAAATTTAGAAGGGGTGGAGTTAGTGTGGTAGCGGTGAGGTAGTTATGGTGGTTAGGTGGTGGTAGGGTGGTGGCTGACCAGAGGTGGTATCCGGTGGTCGCTGGAGGTGGTATCTGGTGGTCGCTGGAGGTGGTTTCCGGCAACACCGGGAAAAAATCTAAGGAATTTTGTGGAGGTGATGTTGACTTGACGTAGGTGGCTGGAAATATTTTCCGGCAATTGCCGAAAAATTGAAGTTGGATGGAATTGGATGGGTAATGATGGAGGGCTTTTGGAGCGGAGTTTGAGATAGTGGTGGTGGTCGACTAGTGGATGTGGGAAGGAAGGGGGACGGCCAATGAAGGTGGAAGAGGGGTGGCCGGCTAGGACGTGCATAGTGTTGAAGCCAAAATTGACCTCAACGGATGTTCAAAACCGGGGTGCAGCCAACGCCTACTTCTCTCAAGCCCTGCCCCTCGACTGGTAGCTAACGGCTTAGAACTGACCCAAAGCCTCAGCAGGGAGGTCCCACCTCACACCCGGAAGATCTCTGAGAGCTTCCCCTCCAGAGCCAAAAACTGGGCTAGGAGCTCCTCAGAAAGCACTAGAAGTTTTGAGAGGAAGAATGAGAGTCTGCTTTCTAAGGAGCCCTTATGGGTCTATTTATAGTCCTTTGCTGACCGGAAGTTACTGAAATACCCCTGGCTGGTCTGCCAATAGCCAAATCCCGCTGTTTGAGAAGTGTTAAATGCAGCCTCTAGGGGTATAAGGGTAATTTTACCCGAGGGCAATTAAGACATTTTACCCTGAACCCTGGGCCCCGGGAACCCTCTCGCCTTCATTTGGCGGGAGCTAAAAAAGAAGTGTCAGAAGTCTCAAGCTGAGCCAGCCCTCGCCTTCTCGCCGACTTTGCCGAGAGCGGGTCCTGGCTGACCGAGGGTGAACGCTCTCGCCCCTCTTCAGGCGAGAGTTCCTCTAACCTTGGCACTGTCGCTGGACGCGGCGTTGGATGAGTGGAGCTCACTCAACGCCCTCGCTGCTGACCCCGGCGCTGAGTGAGTGAAGCTAACTCAACGCTCTTTCCGCTGGCCATGGCGTTGAGTGAGTGGAGCTCACTCAACGCCCTTTGCTGGCCACGGCGTTGAGTGAGTGGAGCTCACTCAACGCCCTTTGCCGCTGGCCACGACGTTGAGTGAGTGGAGCTCACTCAACGCCCTTTGCTGCTGTCCATGGCGCTGAGTGAGCGAAGCTCACTCAGCGCCCTTGCTGATTACGGCGCTGAGAGAGTGAGGCTCACTCAGCGCCGTGCCTTCTCGCCCGCTTCTGGCTATGGGCGGGATCTCGCCTGCTCCTAAGCGGGAGCTCCTCCGGCGCGAGTGCTCCCATGGCCCTCAGACCCGAACTAACTTGTGGCTGGTCCAACCCCAACTGTCGTGCACCCGGGTCCCACCCAGCGAATATGGGGTTGTACACATAGGAGATGGGGAGGAGATAAATTCCAAGATTCAACACTCTGATTTTCGACTTTGGCACAGGGCGATCGAAAAAAATAATTTCTTCTTTACTCCAACTTTTAATTCCTCTCTTTGTTGCCCTCTACTCCTATATATAGGCTTGAGAGGGGCGGCGAACGGTCATGATTCTCCGTTTGTTGTCTCCCTCAAAATAAACCAAATTACAATAAAAAATAAAGAAAATGCAAATAACGAAAAATGTTGTGATCAATGTCCGCTTGAGATGAGAGGACAGCCGATGGCGATGATAGCTCGGGCGGAGAAAGAGCGGCGACGATTAGAAATGGCCTCACCGACTTGGGGACGACCAGTTGAGGAATTGGATCTAAGGGGCTGACAAAGCAGGTGGTCAAAGAAGAGACGGTGTGGCCGGTGGAGGAAACCGCAATTCGAGGACCATATGCGGCGACGGTGGTGTGACACGAACTACAAAAAGTGGCAGAGCTTTTGCGGTTGAAAGTTGGAGCGACGATTGTGCTAGTGGAATCGATGACGGGGAAGGTTGAAGCTGCTACTGGCGGTGATCCACAGGGTCTGGCAGAAGCAGGGGTTGCATTGGCATGACCGGTGGCCATGGAGTTGTCGAAATTGGCCCCAATAGCAATGTCGTTGAGGCGTTGTAACATGCTGGCCATCATTTCCGGTAACTGCAAATATAGGGCGGCTTCTTCCACGACTCGAAGCTTAGCGACCATCTTAATTAATTGATTACTTAATTAATTCAATTAAGAATTAATAATAATAACCAAGTATTTAGGAGAGCCCTATTCTGTGAGCTGCGGTTTGGCCCTTTGGGGCTTGAGGGCGAGGTGCACGTGTGAGTTATGTGGCAGATTCCTTCTGTAGGGAATGCGTTGATATGCGTACGGAACTGACGAGAGGGGTAGGATGTAACAGGAAAGTGTGGGGCTCGAGGTGGATAATTGCAGGAGGTTACGACGTTGGATTGGACGTGACAAGCGGCATAAACATGCGTTTACGGTTGAAGCAGGGGATACATCGATTGATTGCGTACAACGATCCCGTCGTCGAGGAAGTAGTGGGTCGTGTGATCGATTGCGTGCGACGATCCCGTCATCGAAGAAGTAGCGGATGGAGGCACAAGGCTGCCGATTGTTGCTGCTGCGGACAACTCGAGAAGAAACGCCGGGAAGATGAACATGAAGGCCCTCCCTATCAGTCGAAACAAAAACACTGCTAACCTTCGATGGAGGGTGCCAATGTCTTCGATGGAGTTTGCGGATGCTAGCCGTGAACCATAGGAAATGGAGAAAGGGATCCTCTGTACCATGATGTTTTGGGTCTAACCCCTTAACACTGGCAGGGATGCGTGAGGATGACCGAAGGTGAGAATGATGATGAAGGATACTACAGAGCCGTAACTGCTGCTGCCTAAGCGGGGCATGCTCAAGAGATAGTGGGCTCCCAATATCTCATACACAGGAGGGAGGATATAAATTACTTCTTGCTCCCAATATTACATGACCCCTAGGTCTCCTTATATAAAAGGAGGCGATGACATAAATATAAATACCAAAAGCAAGGGAAATATTAGAATACAAAACTATAACTAGACTCAAATAATAATAAGATAACTAGATAACTATGCCCGGTGCTTGAGGGCCATAACAGAGGAGTCAAGTGGCTTTAATACCATGTGGAAAAATAGAATGCGATGCTTAAAGTTTTTATTACTTCATATATGCCCTATACAATACAAACATTTTGTACACATATTAATATGACGGAGTGAAAGCTCAACTCCAAATCGAGATGGGAGACTAATCTATACAATAGAAAAGGGCAATTAAATGGGCTTATTAATTGAATTTCTAAACATGTAATCCTAAACATTCTTGAAATGGAATGAACATAATTGTCTTGAAAAAGAAAAAAAATATTCAAAAGATATACTGGTTTTGTCTCTCAACCAACAAAGTTTTACATGGAGAAAAGACCATTCAACCAACATGTTTTTCTGTTACTTAACATGTATTTCATATGTTCCTTTTCTCATGAGTGAGATAAAATTTCATCAGTTCCGATCTTCCTCAAAATCACGGAAACCATCTTGGTCATGCAGGGGAAAAGTTTAAGGACCTTGTAGGAAGTGCTTATTATGTAGCTCCTGAAGTATTACAACGGAATTATGGGCCGGAAGCTGACATATTTAGTGCTGGAGTGATGCTTTACATCCTTCTTTCTGGCGTTCCTCCGTTCTGGGCAGGTTTTTATCCAACTTCAATCAAAATTGAACTCATGATTTTGTATATTACCCAATTTTGAAAAAAATGTCCCTTTATTTGCAGAGAATGAGCAGGCCATATTTGATGAAATTTTACGTGGCCATATTGATTTCTCATCTGATCCTTGGCCTTCCATATCCAATAGCGCAAAAGAACTAGTAAAGAAAATGCTTAGACAAGATCCTAAAGAGCGGCTAACTGCAATTGAAGTTCTGAGTAAGATCTGTGTTTTACCTTGTTTGGCACATATATTTTTCCATTGCCTTTTTTATCCCAATCAATAAGTACTGGTATATTTTCATATCACAATGCTATTAAGTCTTTTGTTTTAGTTTTCCGTGAAATAATCTATTTTTGGTATGTATGAAATTGGTGGTGTATGATTTTTTTGTCACAACTATCCATTGTCCTTTTGACTGCAAGTTATTGACTGAGATTCTTTTCTCGCATTATGCTATCAACAATAGATTTCTTTTTTCTTAGGTTTATTTTGATAAAATGACTGTTCTGATGTTTTGGTAATGAAGTTCTGGGAAGCTTACTTAGCTGTCAAGTACTCAAGTATATATGAAATATTGTAAAGTGTTTTTTTCACAGCTTTCCTTTCACTTGTAAATCCTTGATCTTCTTGGTTTGACAGTTACATTATAATTGCAGATCATCCATGGATTAGAGTCGATGGAGAGGCATCTGATAAACCGATCGACATTACAGTGTTATCTAGAATGAAACAATTCAGAGCTATGAACAAGCTCAAAAAAGTTGCTTTGAAGGTGATTACCTGATCACATGTTTCCTTGCTAATTTTCATGATGGATTGCTATTTTTTATGTATTGTGAAGTGTGATTACCTTTTACTAGGTTATTGCTGAAAATTTGTCTGAAGAAGAAATTAGGGGTTTGAGGGAAATGTTCAAATCTATGGATACTGATAATAGCGGTACAATAACTTTTGAAGAACTGAAAGCTGGACTACCCAAACTCGGCAGCAAGCTCTCAGAATCTGAAGTTAAACAACTAATGGAAGCGGTATGCTCTCTCTTTCTCTCTCTCTTTCTCCAAACGCACTAAGGTCTGGCATATTTTTGTCTTAGTGTATAATCTTGTTGAAATTTTATACTATTGTTCACTTTCATGTATTAATAATCTCTAATCAAAAATGTATGCTGAATTCTCAAATGTCCAAATAATACGAACCGGCCGCCACATGCTATTTTAGTTTATGTAGCCCATGAACAATTTTGTAATTTGTATTTTCTCCCACTCACCTATATATATGAGTGGTAGTTTCTTTAGGGGGACACTTCAAAGTCTAGGGTTTTGACTCTCTTGGAGGGTGGAGTGTCAAGGAGGACCCAGCCTCCGAATGCTTGGCGAGAATTCATTCTCGATTGTATCGTTCTATTGTTTAATGTAACGCAATTTTCCTCTTCTATATCAACGTCAAGGAGTACCCAGCCTCCGGATGGTTCTCGATTGTATCGTTCTATTGTTTAATGTAACGCAATTTTCTTTTTCTCTATCAACTGGTTCGACCTGCCATCTATTAGGGTTCTAACAAGTCCTAATACCACCGCTTGCCAATCCCGATCTGTTCCAGCCTCCACGCCCGCCGCTACCGAGTCCGAGTTCCGTTGCTCGCATTGCCCGGCTTCCGATTCCGATCCCGCGAGTGCGGCTTCCGTCCTGCTACTCCAGAGCTTCCTTTCGAGATCCAGCCGTGCGTCTACCTCCATGAACCGCGCCGAGCGACTTCCGCGCCGCTGTCTTCTCCTGCGACAACGCCGACTGCATCGCCGATTTCTCCCGCATTAGCGACTGCATCTCCGACTTCTCCTGCGACTGCGGCTGCATCGCCTGACTTCTCCTGCGACTGCGCCAACAGTTTTTTGCAATGTCGCCCCGTTCGGCCCTTCCAGCGGCCGCTCCGGCCTGCCCAACAGTGCCTCATTTTCGCTGAGTACAGAGCCTCCCACAACGCCTTCTCCTGCGGATTCTACGGCCTTCCAACGACTTCTTCTACTCCTCGCTGCTTTTCGAAAGCCCTCCTGCGGCTTCAACGGCCTTCCAGCGGCCGCGTCTCCGTCTGGCTGCCCTCTGCCATGTCCACCCCCTCCTACACCTATTGCTGCCTTCCGACGGTCCTTGCCGCTCCTCCTATCCGTGGTTCATGCCCAAAACCATTGAGAACACCTCCACCACAGTGCCGTCAGACTCTCAGCGCTTGGATCACATTGAAGCCCACCTGGCGGACCTCACGCTCTTTCTTCGAGGGCTTACCAAGGAAGTTAATCACCCTCCGACCTCTCCTCCACTGCCACCAATTCCAACCATTCCCGACCACATGGAGTTTTTGCACCCCACGACAGACTGCTCCCCCACCCACCTCCGCCAGATTGAGATTCCGGTGTTCGATGGCACTGACCCTCTCGCGTGGATCGCTCGCGTCGAGCAGTTCTTCGACTTGCAGGCCACCCCCGTCGACCAGAAGGCCCCCCTCGCCACTATTTATATGGAAGGCTCGACGCTCTATTGGGTGTGTTGGATGCGCCAACAGGCACCTGACATGTCTTGGACCACATTAAAGGAGGAACTCCTCCGCCACTACGAGTCTATGACAATCGCCAGACTGGTAATGCCTTTGAGCGCCTCAGCTCCGTCCGCCAGTTTGACTCTGTGGCAACCTACATCGATGAATTCATCTCGGTCGCTACGAATGTTCCCGACCTGGCTCCTGACCACTACTTGGGCTATTTTCTGGCGGATCTGCACCCCCACCTCCGTGCGCGCCTTCGGGTCCACAACCCGACTGCTCTTTCCTGCGTAATGGAGCAGGCTGGGTATCTCGACAAGGAACTCTACCAAGCCCCACCATCCTCCTTGACATGGCCGCCCCCATCGCCGCGGCCACTACCGCCACCTCTGCCGTCGCGGCCACTACCGCCACCTCTGCCTCCGCGGCCACTACCGCCACCTCTGCCGCCGCGGCCACTACCGCCACCTCTGCCTCCGCGGCCACTACCGCCACCTCTGCCGCCGCGGCCACTACCGCCACCTCTGCCGCCGCGGCCACTACCGCCACCTCTTCCGCCCGTGGACTCTCTGCCCCCATCTGGGCCCTAACTACCGACTCCGCCCGCGCATCCACTAGCTCCACGTCCACCGGCCTCCCGACGACCCCATCATCTGTCTTACGAACAACAAGAAGAGCTTCGCTGCAAGGGCCTCTGGTTTCGCTGCCAGCAATCGTTCTCGCCCGCCCACGTCTGCCCTCTCAGGAACCTATATGTATTGCTTAGAGCTGAAATTACTGATCCCGACTTTAGGGAACTGGATCCGTTGACGCTTTCTGACGACCCATTTAGTCGTCAACCTTGAGGACAAGTTCCTTTTTTGGGTGGGATGAGATGATACGAAGCGGCCGCCACATGATATTTAAGTTTATGTAGCCCATGAGTAATTTTGTAATTTGTATTTTGCCCCCACTCACCTATATATATGAGTGGTAGTTTCTTTAGGAGGACACTTTTGAAGTCTAGGGTTTTGGCTCTCTTGGAGGGTCAAGTGTCAAGGAGGACCCAGCCTTCGGATGCTTGGTGAGAATTCGTTCTCGATTGTATCGTTCTATTGTTTAATGTAGCGCAATTTTCCTCTTCTTTATCAACGTCAAGGAGGACCTGGCCTCCGAATGTTTGACGAGAATTCGTTCTTGATTGTATTGTTTTATTATTAAATGTAACACAGTTTTCCTCTTCTCTATCACCAAAGCTCTGCATCTTGTACTATTTGAACTTGTAACTATTTTCTTTGTCTTTTCTGGAGCACAACTTGAGGTAGCCTCCATTGTTGCTTGGAGATGGTCATTGGTTCAAATCATAGAAATAAGCTTTTATCAAATGTGACATAGGACGAATCTACACGTGACGGACATGTGATACCCTAACCCTAAGTGAATGCAAGCACGCACCTGAAAATGCAAACAACACGATGACATCCCTAATGACAATGCAAATGATTCAACAAACGATCCATTGAAAAGTTTGCTTGCGACATAAACCCTAATGTGATGTAATAATTCAGTAATGCAAGATTGTTTTTTTCCAACGTGCAATTAATTAAATAACGATAATTTAATACTTGCACAAACAATTACATTTGAGTGCCATTAGTTCAAATTGGGTAGATCAAGTAGTAATTGCAAAAAAATGAAAATGCTAGAAAATTAAGATGCAAATTGAATAAGCCACACAATCACATGAATTAAATGAGCCAAATATAAGTAGAACATGATATTATTATCAAAAATGGTGCATTCGTGCGATGTAGAGTGATGCGGAGCAGAGACACGAACACGACAAATTCGTTGAAAAGAAAGTCAAAAAGACTCAACAGAGGACTAGTTTTGGGCCCGTTCGGGGCTGATTGACTATTTACCATATATGTCGTATCTAGATCGATGATTCGACTCCACGACTGCGTTTTGCCCGTCGTTTCGACATGATTTCATATATTACATTGTCATTTTTGCTTTATTTTTGATATAATCGAGCTACACCATTTTCGGCCAATCATAGTCATTGATGGTGGGATGCCATAATATCTATTTATTATAAATAAAAGTGTATGAGGGCTGTTATAGGGACTGCAGATTTTGGAGAAGAGAAATCCCAAAATTCGGCGATCCCTCCACGGTGTTGACTTCATGGAACTCTAGGTGATGACTCCTAGGCTCTCTCCCGCTCCCTAAAGGTAACTCTAACCCATAACCACCTTTCCCCACCTCCTAATCTCTCTTCCACCTCCTCGATACCTCTCTAACAGCAGTCGTTCCACTCCTTGTTGCTGTCCCACTGTAGCCTCCCCACTCCCTGTTGTTGTCCAGCAACCACCACCCATTTCCAGCCCCTTACAACACCCGCCACCCCTACTACCCTCTGACCAACCACCTCCACCTCTTCCAATCCCTTTCCCCTTTCGTCGGCCCACCAAGAACCCCCCCCCCCCCCCAACAACCACCGCAACCCCCCTCTCTCACTCCTCTCTAATCCGACACTCCACCACTCAGATCTGCCCTTCTAAGCCTGATACAGCCCACACATAGCCACCCTCCTCCCTTCGTGGATCCACCACAAGCCTACCCACATCTAGATCTATCCTTGCAGCCCGGATCCGCCTCCATAGGACCGGATCTACCCTCCTGGCTCAAATCCGTCTCCCCACATCTCTGGATCTCCATTGCCTTGGGTAACCCCCATATCTTATGAGTGTTAATGTTGTATGGATATTAGTTCTCATCATTAATATATGGTGTAGTGATCTTTTATTCTTTGTGATCTACAGTATTTGTGGAATCTTGTTTTAGATATCTGTAATTTGCAGGAATCATTCGCCGCGTGCTTTGCTTTGGCCCTCCAAGCAGAGGAAAGTCTGAATCCGCTTGCCTAAAGGAATTATTTTGTTTTACTAGAATTATATGGCTTGTAATTTGTCTCTTTATTCTTTAATTTGAATTTGCCGTCGGATTTGCATTGCATGTAGGGTTAGGTGATACGCCTGAAATAGATTACGTATTAACGCAAGTGCACGTGCCAAATCATGTAATATAAAGTGAGTAAAGATCGTTCCTACGGAGATGTGATAATTTAACACTAGTAAATACCAACTAATATTTTCATTAAATCCAAGTGAATGAATATAAAAGATTTTGAAAATAAATTAAAACTCTGATGAAAATTAACGACTTACTAAAATTACTTTTTATCAATAATGTGAAAACGGTCTTTTATTTTGATTTTCTAAGTCTATTATGATGGATCGATAGAAGATATTTATGAAAAAACTTAGTGCGCTATCCTGCAACGATTTTAAAGCAGAGATTCGTATCTCTCGATATCGGAAATAACTATATCATTACATTCTCTTGTCATTTCTAACTTAGGCGAAACGAAGAATATTAATAATAATACATATCAAAATTGCTAATGTACAAGTAAAATCTCTTTCTCCCTTCTACGCTATATTGAGTTGATGATACACTTATGTATCTCCTCTCTCAAATCTCGAAGCGCAGTAAAACGAGCCGAAAACTTTGGTTAAAGATTTACGCAATTCATCTCTCAATTCTCGCCGCGTAATAAAATAATCTTCGTTCATAGACTCGCGCGTCTCATCTATTGAATCTCGAAGCGGAGTATATAATGAAAATATAATCCAAAAGTTTTACTATCAAGATCTAAAACTCAATAAAAATTTCACACCAAGAAATCGCAAACAAAAATTATAATAGATCACAACAAAATTGAACAAAGTACTCTTAAAATACAAAATCTAAGAAATTAGTTCATGATTTGAGAAATTCACCATAAAATTAGAGAGATCTTCTAAGACATGATGTTTAGAGATCTAAACGCTGCAGGAAATCTCACTCAAATTTGCGCAAAATCCTTCTTTGATGAAGATCCGTGCGGCTCCTCCTTTTCCAAACCCTAGTTCCCATCTTGAATAATTATTCATGAAGATGATAAAAGATTCTATTTTTATCTCTTCTTAGCTCCTTTATGAACTTCTCTCACCTAAAGGAATATTTTAATTGCTGACTAGATGCCTCCCCTAGCTATTGTAATATCCCAAATTTGAATATTTTCGGATTTCAAAATTTTGTTCCCGCCGAAATATTGTAACATATTTTCTGAACTGCAAAAAATTTTGCAACATTTTTTCCGCACTTCTAAAAATTGCTCCAAACAGCAAATAAACTGTTACAACAATGTTGTAACTTTTTCCCAGCACTTCAAATACGCTCAACCCTTGACTCTTTGAAGTGAATACTTCGAACTTTATGCGACAAAAACATATCAAAAAGACGATAATACTCCCAAAATTTCACTAAATACTAAATTACTCATATTTATTACTTTTTAACTCATTTATCAAATATTTTAATCAAAAAGATAACAATTAAGACACTAACTTATTTTTGAGAAGTTATCATTAAGTCATAATTCAGCCACCACCTATATCATTAGGTCATAATTCAGCCACCACCTATAGATTCCTTCCGCGTCAATAGGTATCATAGGGAGGTTGTGAACACTCTTTTTACGCAGTTGTAAAGTCTATATGTTTATTCTGTTACGTGCCCTAGATTTAGAGCGCGTGCACGGGGAAGAGGAGGGAAGTCCTTGGAGTTCCTTGAAGCTGGAGTCCTTGGAGTTCCGGTGAGCTATGGCGGAGGTTGCTGCTTGCGGCGTGAGATAGGTGTGCGGAATCACGAGAGTCGCGATCTGGAAGGCGGCTAGGGCACCGGGTTGTGCGGTCCGTGGGATAAGAAAATAGTTAGAGAGTGATGTAAACTCAAACTAGGTTTTCAAATTAAATTTTTTTTAAGAAAATTAATTTATTTTATTATAGAATAAAAATTGGATTTCAAAAATAAAGGGGTTTTCAAATTTTTTTGAAAAAAAGGGCCGAGTGGCCAAAATCGAAGTTTTGCGCATGAAATTACTCTTGACGTTTGATTTTCACAAAACCGTCAATCGTTATCCGAAAAATGTTCATCGGCACTTCATGAAATGAATTGTCGCATGCTTTGTACATCTACAAGCACAACACACAAATAATAATTTATGAAATAACGGTAATTAAGGCGGCAAGAACGTTCGAGGCAAGCTCAAAGATTATTTAAGGCGGACGCATAAAATTAACCTAATATAAAGAGCAAGAGGTATGAATGACTGATTATCCAAGGAGATGAGCCCACCCAGATTCAGTCATCACACAATTAGGGCAGCTTGGCTGCCAGCGCCAGTTGACGAGAAGATTATTGCTGGCATTGACATCAACAAGTGCTGGGCCGGATGCTGGGTTGCTGGAGGGGTTGACGGCGTCCTCAGCAACCCATGTATCCTCTTTTAGCCATTTCTTCTTCCTTTCTTATAATATTCATAGCCGCAAGTGATACAAAACCAAGCTAACTCAGTATACAAAGGTCCCCTAAACCCAGTAATTGCTTGAATTTTGATTTGACCAAAAGACCGTTTAATTTCAGTGTGTTGAAAGTCTATCATTTGGTTGAAAGTTTTTCACACAGTAGTCAAGTTTCCAACCGAAACCTCCAAAAACCTCTTTAGTTGATTGTGACCACTCTCTACCCGATTTGTTGTCGAATTACCCAAGTGCAAATACTTGTCCACCCATGCATAAACAAATAACTCCTTATAAGGCTCTACCCATGTCATCACCACATAGCGTAATACATCAGGATATGCTTCAGAATATTTACCTACCAAAGAATGCAACAACATATTAAAATCATGTACTGTTGGAGAGTTCACTACATCCTGTCATTCTGATAAAAATTCTTCACAAATTTTCCCCTTCTCACAATATTTTTTTACAATGAGCAAGAATATTTCGGTGGATATGAATTTGACACAAAATAATCTTGAATTGGGAAAATACTGCCTTAATAGCATTCATTAGTGCTAATTCTCTATCTATGACGAACAAATTAGGTTGAGAAGTTTGATCTAGAGTGCATTTAAAACATTCAAGAGCTCATGTGTAACTTGCCTCAGTTTCATCAGACATAAAGGTAAATGCTGAAAAAATGACAAATTAGTTGATATCTGTCCAACTATAGAAAGAAGTAACAATTGGAACAGATTTGTTTTGTACGTGCAGTCCATAATGAACACATCTAAAAACATGTGGCTAAGCTGAATAGATGTTGGATGTGCAAAGAAAAAACTCTCCAAATTACTTGTGAGACTGTTCACCTTGTTGTAACTCACATATCCAGCTTGATCAATACACTTATAAAAAAACTGTATCAGGGTAGCACCCGCCAACTCTTTCTGATAGAGTTTTTTTTTCATTATAAATAGTTCGCATGGTAGTACGGTTGGAAGGATTTCTATTTTTTAGTGCAGACAATAATTTTCTATGCTTAACCCCAGCCGCAAACATGTCATCAACTATTTTTTGCTTATTTATATCCAACCTACCTGCATAAGAGTGAGTCTCTAAATATGCAAATTCATGGTTATGAAGTCCACATTTAACTTCCACAGTCCACTCATCTAGGCCTGGTGATTTCTGCCCCTATAAGTGAAATGGACAACCACTCTATTTAGATCCGGTCTTTCTCATATTTTTTTCACAAAGCCATTTCCATTTTTGGCTAGCACGAGCAAAAGCTCCTCTGTCACAACCAAGTTTGACACAAGGCTTTGGCCTATCGGTTAGGGGATCGTCTCTCTGAATAATAACTACAAATCCTAGACGTCGACCAATGTAACGAGCCCATTCTACCAATTCCTCTCTACTACAAAACACTGTGCTTGTTACGAAGTGACTTCCAACATCTACTGCAATATCTCTACCACAGGATGCATTTTACAATACCCTACAATGTGATTGATTCACAATACCCTAATAAAAAAACTAAATATACAACCCAACAACACTATAATTAAAATTTTGAGAAAAGGAGGAGAAATTATACCCAACAATGTGCTTGATATGCTGGAAGGGGACCAAAATCTAGTTGATGATTTCTACAATGTCAACCTGGAGCCGTCCTATAATTACAACAAGAGGGAATGCTAGGATGAAACCAGGCGAAAACAAAAATTTTGAGAAGGCGACGTGTTATGGATCTGCCGTCAATTATCTTGTATTATTTATTATTATTATATGCTGAGTCGTGTTGTATCGAGTCGTGTTGTATCAAGTGGCGTTGTAGCGTTTAAGTGCTTGAATGTTTGTTGTATGTTTGTGTTATTTACGGTTATGCCATCAACGCCTATATATATAGGGTATTTGGGGTCATGTAATCTTTAAGCAATGAAATATCAATTTCTTTTCTCTCTAAATTCCTCTCCCTCTCTCTCTAAGTTCTTCTCTCCTTCCTCCACCCTCTAGGGTTTCTTCCTCCTTAATCTCCTCCTCTACCATTCTAGGGCTTGCCCCTGTATCTCTGGCTCCAACAATCTTCAACGAAGCAAACCCACAACAACTGGTATCAGAGCCACTCCTTCCTCGACTATACTTCCGCTGTCACGGGTTCTTCGTTTTCCTCGATTCGACATTTCCGCTCGGCTTCACTGCGCCAAACACGCAAACCGACAGTCCCTTCCAGACCGCAAACTGAACAAGACGAGTCGCAACTCACGTTGTTGGTCCGCCCGACTCATCGATGGGATCGTCTCCACAACCCCTCCCTGTTTCGCTTCTGTCGGGGCTTCCTACATCGGTTGCTCCAATCACCTTCTTCCATCAAACCGAACCGACGATGCCCTTGCTACAACGCCGTCGACTCCACACTTCAAGTCCTAAGCCACGCTCGCCTGCGCACACTTCGCCTGGATCGACACCCTCCGGTTTCCTCGTCTTCCCCGCTCGAGCCCTGCGCCTCCTTATCCAGCACCTCCTCGAGCCCAGCGTCCTCCATCCCTTTTTTTCTTTATTTCAGCCGCCCCCCTCCAACCCCCCTTTTTTTTATTTCATTTAATTTTCTTGTCTCTTCCTAACCGCACCCTTTTTTTTTTAATTTCTTCTTTCCTCCACTTCATACTATTTTTAATTACTCCCACTCCCACTTCTCCTATCTCATATTTAATTTGATGAACATTAATCTTAGTGCCGCGGATGCGGCCATCCTCCACTTGATGCTGCTGAAGTGGTCAACGTCATTTCAGGACTTCATGTCTCGCTTCGACTCTAAGCTTGACCAATTGGAGAGGTCGGGATACTTTGAAGTTCTACCCTCTTCGGCGCTGGTGCCATCCCCGACAGTGCATCTTGTCACCCCTTCTATTGCAGCTTGGTCTGTTCCACCACCACCTCTTGAGTGCGCCACCGCATCCACCGACATCGCCTCCACTTTTGCCACCAGTCTTTGCATTGCAGGCACCAGCTCTGCCAGCTTCCGCGCCGCCGTCGCCGACCGCTGATGTACCACCCCTCTTCACGGTGGTCGTCCTTCCACCGCTTCCGCCTACTCTTCCGGCTCGTGCTCCTCCATCGCCTGCCTTGTCGCTACCATCGGCCGTTGAGCCGCCTCTTCTACCGACCCGTGCTCCGATGACCCCTACAGATCCATTCCTACTGCCGGCCGTCGCTCCTCCGCCATCCCTGTTGTTGCTGCTCACCACCACTTCACCGATCTTGCGGAAGCCCTTACTTTCGCCGCGCGTCTTCCCACCACCGCCGCCGCTACTTGCCGACACCGTCGCCGCTACTTGCCGACACCATTGCCGCCACTACATGCTATCGGGCCTTGTTCTGGCGGGAGATCAAGATGTCAGATGTCCGACCATCCACATGGAGTTCGAGCTTGGGGTCAAGCTCGATGTCAAGGACGGGTGAAGTGTTATAGATCCGCCTTCAGTTATCTTGTATTATTTATTATTATTATATGTTGAGTCGTGTTGTATCGAGTCGTGTTGTATCAAGTTGTGTCGTAGCGTTTAAGTGTTTTAATGTTTGTTGCATGTTTGTGTTATTTACGGTTATGCCATCAGCGCCTATATATTGGGCCTTTGGGGTCATGTAATCTTTAAGCAATGAAATATCAATTTCCTTTATCTCTCTAAATTCCTCTCTCTCTCTCTAAGTTCTTCTTTCATTCCTCCACCCTCTAGGGTTTTTTCCTCTCTCATCTCCTCCTCCACCATTATAGGGCTTGCCCCTATATCTTTGCCTCCAACAATCTTCAACGAAGCAAGCCCCTAACATGACGGAAGCGGACATGTACCCGGTGACGGAAGAACTACCGGCGACGGAAGCGGGAATCAAACCGAGGGATGGAAGCGGTTATCGAGCCAGGGGACGGAAGCGGAACCGGCGGTCGACGAGGGCTTCAACGACAAAAGCGGAAATGTACTCGGCGACGGAAGAACCACCTACAACGGAAGCGGCTAGCGAACCAGGGACGGAAGCGGCTATCGATGCACATGAACGGAAGTAGAACCGGCGGTCGACGAGGGCTTCAGCGACGGAGTCGGCGACGAACTCAGCGAATGGAAAGGGAAATGCTAGGGTTAGCAGAAGCGGATTCGGACCGCGATTACATGAATAAAAATAACTGATAAAGATGGTTTTTTTTCTTGGATTCAGACTGCGAATAGCTAAAGTAGGACTGTTAATAACAACACTCTTTTTTATACTTGTACTGACGTTCCTTAATCTTTCAATCCATAGTTTTGAGTGTCCATTTCATATTAGGAGTTTATAAAGGAAATCATTTTGTCCATGACTTAGGCCCTGTTTGGCGCGGCGTTTGGACCCGCCGTTTGCGGCAAACGCCGCCGCACGGCGGGTAACCAAATGCCGCACGACGGCGTTTGCCGCGTCTGGACTCGCCGCGCCAAGGAAAACGGCGAAAACGGAGGCTTTTGGATCCGCCGCCTCCCGCCTCCGTTTCCTCCCGCCGGGTCGTCTCCTCCCGCCCCGTCTCCTCCAGCGGAAACAAACAAAGCCTTAGCTTTTATCATTTTGGTGTTTTTTCAAGAGTAGAAAATGTTAGAAAAGACAATGTAAAAGCCCATGTTTTGTCCCATTTATGCATTTTCTTCCTATTTATTTTAGTCCCACATCTTGGATTTGAGGTTCTTCTCTCTCTCCTCTCCCTATATATTTGTACTCATACTTGTATTTACATACTGAAGAAGGATATACAAGGTTTTCTACATGGTATTAGAGCCAGGTTACACTCTGGGCGGTTAGTGTTCTTCTGATCGTGGTTCTCCTTCTTCTGCCTCTGCGGTCTCTGGTTCTCCCTCTTCTTCTAATCGTAGTCGGCTTTTTCCGTGAAACCGCAAGCCTTTGTGCGGTCTTTCGACCTTTTTTAACCGCAACCCTTTGTGCGGCTAGTCTTCTTGAAACCACAATCTGTGTGGTTTCGTATTTTCTCCCTCCCTCCCGTCTGATCCCCACCACTCTCCCTTTTATAGGGATCTCTTTGGGCCCCACATCCATTCAGACCGCCCCGGTCTCAGAATCCTAACCTCCCGCTGTCTTCTTCCGGCCTACTCTTGCCGCCTTGACTACCCGCTGCGGCCTCTTGCGAACTCGCGCGGCCTTCTTCCGCTTCTCTCGACCCCAGTTTGTCGCGCAGGCTTCTCTTCTATCCGTTGTGCTTCTCTTCTTCTCTACCCGCTGTACTTCTCTTTTATCCGTTGCGGTCTTGCCCCCCCACCCGCGGCGGTCTTGCTATCTCTTGCCGCTGCGGGCTTGCTCTGTATATCTGCTAGCGACATCTCTCTGCGGCCTTCTCTAATCGTTGTCTGTTGTGTTGGTCGCTGCGGCCTCCTGTCTGGCGACTTTCTCTTCTCTAGTCGCTGCGGATTCTTCGTAGTCGTCGTCCGCTCTGTATATCTGCTAGCGACATCTCTCTGCGGCCTTCTCTAGTCGTTGTCTGCTGTGTTGATCGTTGCAGCCTCCTGTCCGACGACTTTCTCTTCTCTAGTCGTTGTGGATTCTCCGTAGTCGCTGTCCGCTGCAATCTTCCCTGCTTCCTGAAATCCGCTGCAGATTCTTCTCTAGTCGTTGCGGCTTTTGTTCGCTGCGACCTTCTCCTCTGGTCGCTGGTCGCTGGTTGTTCTGTCCGCCGCGACCTGTGTTGTTTCCGCTTTGCTGCTGTTACTTCTTGCTCGGACTGCTCACTGTGTTCGTCGGGGTTCCTCTTGCCGGCCTCTTCTTCTTCCTGAGTGGGTTGTCTCCCTTTGCCCGTTTACCCGCTTGTCACTTAACTGCCTGGCACGAGTTCTTCTATTGCGACCTCTATTCCAGCTGGGGCGGCTGTCCCCGTCCCTGAAGTTCGTGACGAATTGCGGATTACCACCATTTCCCTCACTGGGAAGAACTTTGTGGAGTGAGTGCATTCAGTTTACCGAGTTTTTCAGTCCAAGGATTTCTACATCATTTAACCCAGGATGTTCCTTCTGCACCTACCGATGACTGGCTTCGTAATGATGGTCGTGTTCAAACATGGCTTCTCAACTCCCTTGATGGCGAACCTTACCGCATGGTCATGTATCACGAGATGGCTAAGACGATGTGAGATGAGCTCCATTCTCTTTTCATAGGCAAGGATAGTTTCCAACACCTCTATGACATCATCACTGATCTCCAGAGCCTTGACCCCGACAGTGCTGCTGACTTAGCCTCCTTTGTTGCTCGGTCCAAGACGTTGGTTGAAGCTGGATTCAGCATCAGCCCCCTACTACGGATCTCGCTGCCCAGCGCGCTCAAAAGGAAGCAGTCGGTATTGCCATGATGATGACTCGTGTCCCGCCTCATCTTCTGAGTGTTCGGGCTCAGATCCTCTCGTCTGCTGCTACTCCCTCATTCTCCGATGCCTGCTCCATGCTACTAAAGGTTTCACCACCTACTGATACTATCGGGCCTCCCTCCTCGGCTCTTCTCCAACACTCTTCAACGTCATTACTACCTTTCCCTCCCCCTACTCGCAAAGGACGTTCAGACACTCGAGGGAGGGGACGAGGAGGCCAGTCGCGGCCTAAGTGCTCTTTCTGTGGTAATGATGACCATCTTGAGGCCACCTGCTACCGCAAACATGGTCTCCCTCCTCATCCAAATTCTTCTGTTGCTGCCCTCAGCCCGTCGGCCACTCGTGCTGATCTTGACGAAGTCCGCCTCCAACTCCAATAACATCAAGGGTTGCTCCACAAATCGTCTGCCTCTGTTGCCTCCGTTTCTAATGAAGGTATCGCTTGTTTCTCCACTAGTCCGCGCTAGATAGTGGATTCAGGTGCTATTCATCATATCACATCCCCGAAGCCATCCCGATACTTCGATTCTCCACATCCAAAGTTTATCACCGTCGCCAATGGCAACACCGCTCCTGTCTCCGGCTCTGCCGACATACCCATCAACTTCTATTTCTCTTCGCTCGGCTCTCCATGTCCCATGCTCTCCCTTTAATTTACTGTTTGTTAGTCGGCTCACTGCAGATTTGGATTGTTCTATCTTGTTCACCCATTCTTCTTTTCTGATGCAGGATCGCAGGACGCAGAGTATCATTGGTAGAGGACGACTGCAAAACGGGCTCTACTTTCTTGATATCTCCCCTAACATTTTCTTCTCCGTCTCCTCAGTTGACTGACATCGGCGTCTTGGGCATACTCCGCTTCCCATTCTTCAGAAGGCACTTCCTGATGTTCCGCTTAAAGTTTTTTCCTGTGATTCATGTATTATGGGGAAATAACATCATTCCTTGTTTTCCTCTCATTGTACCTGGAGCTCTGCTCCTTTTATGTTAGTTTATTCTGATATTTAGGGCCCCTATAAAATAGCAAGTGTATCTGATTATCGTTATTTCATTAATCTCATTTATGATTATTCTCGGATGACCTAATTGCACATACTTCGTGACCGCTTAGAACTTCCTCGTGTGTTCCGTGCTTTCATTCTTGAGACTTGCACTCAGTTTGCCGATAAACTCAAAACGCTCCGGACAGATAATGCTCGTGAATACACTAGTCATGAATTCGATACTATCTGCTCTGAATTTGGGATTATTCATCAGACTTCGTGTGCCTATACTCCTCAAAAAAACGATGTGGCTGAGTGCAAAAATATATATCTTCTTGATGTTGCTCGTTGTCTCATGATCCAAATGCATGTTTCCAAGGCGTATTGGCATTTTGTGGTTTCCATGTCATGCTATCTCATCAACCGTCTCCCTTCCTTCGTCCTCAACAACGACACCCCGTTTAGTCTCCTCTTTCCCTTTACACCACCATTCCCTCTCACCCCTCACACATTTGGTTGTACTTGCTATGTTCATCATCTCGTGCCCTCCACTGACAAGTTCAATCCTCGGGCGGACAAATATATGTTCGTTGGTTACTCCCGTACTCAAAAATTGTATGTTTGCTACTCTCCCACTACCCGCAAGGTAACTGTCTCGACTGATATTACCTTTCTAGAAGATCAATCGTTTTTTCTACTTCATCACCACCACCTCCTCCATCATCATCATTACCTCGACTTGTCGTTCCAGTTACATCTTCTCCACCACTACTTCCCACCGAAGTTCCTGTTCACCACCAACCTCCTCTTCTTCGTGTCTACACTCGTCGCCCTCCTCGTTCCGCCGCCCCAATGCAACCGACTTCAATCTCTGGCACTCTGCGACCTACTGATCCAACGTCGGCTTCCACCTCTCATCCCATGGCAAATTACGTATCCTTATATCGCCTGCCCCTGACACTTCAGGACTTTGCCACTACATTATCCTCTATTTCTGTCCCTAATTCTGTGCAGGAGGCTCTCCAACATCTGGGCTGGCGGGTGGCCATGGACGAAGAAATGACTGCTCTCTAGGCAAATCACACGTGGGATTTGATCCCTCTTCCTCCAGGATAAAACCTTGTTGGCTGTAAATGGGTCTTTGTGATCAAGCATGCTCCTGATGGGACAATTGACCGTCTTAAAGCCCGACTGGTGGCTCGCGGATTCACTCAACAATAGGGCCTTGACTATGAAGAAATCTTCTCTCCGGTGGCGAAACTCAACACGGTTCGTGTCCTCCTCTCCGTTGTTGTACATCGCCAGTGGCCATTACATCAACTGGATATCCAAAATGCGTTTTTAAATGGAGATCTTCAAGAGACAGTCTACGTGAAACAGCCTCCTGGGTTTGAGATCACGGGAGTGTCCCAAGTTTGTCATCTTAAGAAGTCAATTTATGGTCTCAAACAATCCCCTCGGACATGGTTCGATAAGTTCAGTAGAGCTGTTCGGGAGATTGGCTTTACTCGGTGCTCGACAGATTTCTCTTTGTTTACTCGACATCGAACAACAGGAACAGTTCTTCTTTTGGTGTATGTTGATGACATCCTAATCACCAGAGATGATTCAAAGGGAATACAAGTGGTCAAACAACACCTTAGTTCTGTGTTTCAAACAAAAGATCTGGGGAACCTTCGATACTTCTTTGGCCTTGAGATCGCAAGACGTTCCGATGACCTCGTTCTATCTCAACGTAAGTACTGTCTCGTCCTTCTTCAGAATGCTGGCTATTCTGGATGCAAGCCGGTTAATACTCCCATGGATGCCAATCACAAGCTGTGTGCACATGCTTCTGATGCAGATCTTCTTCTTCCAAATCCAGAATACAATCGATGACTCGTAGAGAAATTGATTTACCTAATGGTCACGAGACCGAACATATCATTTGGTGTTGGGGTGGTCAGCCGGTTTATGCATTATCCTCGGATCTCTCATCTTTAGGCCGTCGAACGCATTCTGAGATATCTAAAAACTGCTCCTTGTCAAGGGCTGACATACAAAATCTCTTCTTCTACTCCAACATTGGTTGCGTATTCAGATGCTGATTATGCTGGTTCCCTGGATGATCGGCGTTCTACCAGCGAATTTTGTACCTAGTTTGGAGGTCACCTTGTTATCTAGCGCAGTAAGAAACAAACTGTGGTTGCTTAATCTTCAGCTGAAGCTGAATACCGGTCAATGACATCTGCTGTATCCGAGCTTACATGGCTTGAAAGTCTCTTAAGTGATATGAGAGTGAAATTTTTCTCACCAGCTACCTTACTCTGTGACAGTCAAGCTGCTATACACATAGGTAAGAACCCAATCTTTCATGAAAGAACGAAACACATTGAAGTCGACTACCATTTTATTTGGGAAAAAATTCAAATGAAGAAGCTGAAATTGAGACATGTTCCGGCTACGGACCAAGTGACTGACATTCTCACTAAGGCCCTATCAAGTGCTCTATTTTATCAGTTCTTGTCCAGGCTGGGTTCCTACGACTTGCATGCCCCAGCTTGCGAGGGAGTGTTAGAAAAGACAATGTAAAGGTCCATGTTTTGGCCCATTTATGTATTTTCTTCCTATTTGTTTTAGTTCCACATCTTGGATTTAAGATTCTTCTTTTTCTTCTCTCCCTATATATTTGTACTCATACTTGTATTTACAAGGTTTTCTTCAGGGAAAAAGGATCATCAGTAGCTTAGCTAGTATCATATTAGATGTCCTTTTTATCAGCGTAATTATATCGTTGCGTAAATCGGTCAAGTCTAGGATAAGTAAAACCCTACTTAATTAAATAAGTTTCATGTAGATAATTAAAAAAGGCAGCCCAGTGCACAAACATCCCGGCGCAGTGAGGGTCCGGGTAAGGGTCCCACCACAAGGGTGAAATGTAGGCAAACCTTACCCTGCATTTTTATAGGAGGCTGCTTCCAGGACTTGAACCCGTGACCTCAAGGTCACACAACAACACCTCAACCGGTGTGCCATGGCTATGTAGATAATTTAAATTTATAAAACAAATTCATTTTGCAACGTTTCATGTGTTTGGAATCAAGCACTCCTATGATCATTAGAGATGTCAAAGTCAAGAACAAAAAATTGCAGAAAGTAAATAATACAAAGATTGCCTTATCAGAATTTCCTACTCAATGTCCATTGCATTAGAGATTTGTATCATTTTTGTTGGGAACACAATTACAGGAGATTGTCTTTTATTTTGAGAAATTCTAGCGCTATATACAGTAAGAAAAATACCAAATTACCCTCAAAAAACCCGGAGGTGGGAGGATGGAGTGTAGGTCTCCACTCTCTCCAACATCATGTGGGCCCTTATTATGAATATTTACAGCAGATTGCCTTCCCTTTATCCTCTTTTTTTTTCATTCTCTTCATTTTTCTTGACAAAAAGCTGTAGACTGCCAACCCCTTGATTACAATATATTATGTAATATATGTTTGCGTGATATGTATTTTAAGGTTCTGTTTGTGGTGCTTGAGTTGCGGGGTTGTGACTATGGTAGGCAGTGGTGGTGGTTTGACTGAGCTTTGAACTTCTGCAACGATTTTGGCACAAATTCCACTTTCTGAGATTTGCATGATTGTCGTGGTGATTTTCACTAAAGCTTTCATGATCACGGCTATCCAAAAGCTACCTGCTTTATTCGCAACTGTGACCACCCTTCCACCGCTCTCTCAAACAAAGTTTATGTGACGGTTGGCTTTAGAGCTTTCATATCGTGCTCATTTTCACCGTCATTGTACAGCTAATTGTTAAGTTTATTGGATCAACTTTCATGCAGATTGTACTGATAGATTCTTTGATCTACAGGCAGATGTGGATGGAAATGGGACTATTGATTATATTGAGTTCATAACCGCGACGATGCACATGAACCGGATGGATAAAGAAGATCATTTGTACAAAGCATTTGAATATTTCGACGAGGATAGGAGTGGGTATGCATCTCTTCGAAAACATTGACCTTCAGCCCAGTAATGTTCTCTTTGTGCTTCAGCAGTATTACTTCATCTTTGCAGATACATCACCATGGAGGAATTGGAGCAAGCTCTGACAAAATATAACATGGGCGATGCTAGAACAATAAAAGAGATAATAGCAGAAGTTGACACTGACCACGTAAGCTTGTTTATATTGTTATTATCCATATATAGATCATTAGAAGGGGAGATAATCTTGTGTTTAAGTTGAACATATATTAATCATGTTTATAAGATTAATGTCTTATAAACAGTTCATTAATGATATCATACACACAACACTATATTACAACCAATTGTGTATTGTTGTGTATTGGTTTAATGGACTTATATGCGTCATTAATCCTATGTACACATTAAATATTTGATTGATGTTTTTAATTACTATTAGAACTATGCACAACCAACATAAAATCAATTGATTCTATGTGCAGAGACCCCTAAACATATAAAGTAAAAAAATAACATGAGATTGGCGACTAAATATTCCTACACGCCCTCCTCATACATTGAAACATAGAGGAACATGATACTAACTGGCATGGCAGAACACATGGACATGCGGATGAGGGGGCGTGCTAATCCAGCTCTGATACCATTTTAGAATCAAAGCATCGAACTTAAAACAATTGGTTGTGAGTGTACAAGGCTACATAGTTTCCCGATTTGAGAATTTTATTCTCAATATATCCCTCGTGTGGGGTCTTTGACCATTAAGGCTCTGTTTGGGACACCGTTGACTTTCAAGTCCACTCCGGTTTGAAAGAGACCCTTTTATAAAGCGGAGAGTGGAGCTTCAGGGGGTAGTGCAAAAAGGAGCCACTGGTCCTGTTTAAAAGGGAGTATGACTGGAATGGAGCCAAACCGGTACACCAAACAGTGCTCCCTTTGCCACCGAAATGGAGCTAAACGGATTCCCCAAACAGAGCCTAACACGCAAAATTTTTTCGTCTTAGAACCAATGCATCAAATTTAAAATCAATTGGTTTTAGTTCATGGAATCAAGTAACATGTGGAGCACACAAGACAAAATATTTCCAAATGTGGGAATAAATATTCCGACAATAACTAATAAATAGAAATATGTGTGCATGAGTACACAACAATTTCTACATTAGAAGGGCCTGTCATTGTGATTATTTTGCTATTGGTGATAGGTACCAAATTACCAATAGAAATCTGATAAAATGCTAAGAAAATAGTCAAAAGGAATTAACTATTCATGGTCATTTTTAACCCTAATTATTTGTAACGAGTCATTTTCAACAACACTGTATAACTCAACTGCTTCTGTTTCGCAGGATGGGAGAATCAACTACGACGAGTTTGTAGCCATGATGAGAAAAGGAAATCCGGACATGGGTACACCCAGACGGCGCAAATAAGTCGTAAAAGCTTATTTATTTGCGGTCTTTTTACCCTCTTCCGCATCTTTTCTTCACGAGATCTCGAGTTGGTTTGCATGATGACAATTTATCTTCAAGTAAGGTCTTCCTAATTGTGCATGTAAATTTTCAGATTACAAACTTTTTTAATTAGTCTTCCAGCTCTGTAGGATTTACTGCGTGGCACCGCAACATTATTTTTTTCGCCGTCCCTTGCGAAATCTATTCATGTTGACGAATATTGTTACAGAGAGAAACAGTGATAAACGACAATATAGTTTTTTATAACACTCTGTAATAATGCAAATGAATATCTTAAAATATCCGGGATTTAAAAAAACATTGGAAGAAACCTGAATTGTTTTGTGCATACTTCTTCTTTTACCTGCTAAGAGAGCAAATTCAAAGTAGCTGCTCCAATTGTTAGAATCTGACAATCTGTAGCTGATTCTAAAGTGATATCTGATCAGCCCTGACTTTGCTATTCACTTTCATGTCAGTTGATTTAATAGTTAGCCCATATGCTGAGGAGAAATATTTAGGTACGTACTCGCACCTTAAATATAGTACGTTACTCGTACAACCGCTCGATCTGTGATCCTACAACAGAACATTTTTTGACGAAAATAAGACCGTATTGAAATACGATCATATTTATTAATATATGATCATATTTTGATCAATCACGATTGTTTGTATGAACTGATGGTTTGATAGTGCTTAACGTACGGTGATCATAGATGAGAATAACGCGCAAAAGAAATTTCACATGTTGAGAATAGTTTTGCAACATGAAATTTGTGTTGACAATAGTTTTGCAACATGACTTTTGTGTTGCATTTTGCATATAAAATGGATTCTGAGCTTCTCTACCTACAATATATTTTAGATTATGCATGGGTTTTAATAACAATGTCTGTAGGTTATCATTTGGAGTGAAGAAAAAATAATTAATATCAACAAAGTATGGACTGCCTCATACACCATATGAGGGTATCTTGTCCATGGCCGCCGGCGCCTGCACAGACTGACATGTTTACGCATTTTGTTAGGTTATGGGGATTGAAATTGAATATCAACTATTGCCAATATCGAGATGCTCATATATATTTTTAATATAAAATATCTTGAATTACAACAATATTAATTAATTTTATGAGTAAAATGAAATAATGATGTACAAAATATGAAAATTTGGCTAAAAATATCAACAAATGTAAGATCGTCGAATGAGTTATGAGAAGTTCTACTAGAGAAGCATGTGGTGGAGGCACTCCTTTTGAATGTTATAATCGACGAGAGTGAAATAGAAGGGGGAGAGAGAACATGGTGCAACACTTTTGTCCTGTTTGTGAGTTTTTTTTCCTCCTTTTTGTTTTCTAAAAAACGCGAACATTCATATTATTGTGTTTGTTTTAGGGATGAGTGACTTTTTAAAAAGACAAAATAATTCCTTTTGGATGAGCCGTGTTTTTCACTGATAGAGAAAACAATACAGTATTATGACCGATGATGTTTTATAGAAAATGAAAAAGGAAGAAAAAAGCCCTCCCAAACAAGATATTAATTTTATTTGGTGCCAAGTGAGATAGATACAATTTAACGACATTGGAGAACATGAGCAAGATAATGACAGTGTTGCCGATCAATAGAATTAAGAGTGAGATAGTATGTTGGGAGTGCATAATAAGCATGTGAAAATAGCATAGGGTTTTTGACTCGCAGATTTACTAACATTTTGATATAGGGTTCAAGATAATCAATATTATCCATATTATTTTAAAAAGGAAAAAAAAAATATTTTGATTAAACATTCAAATTTTCGATTTATTAAAGAACTATTCACCAAACAGTGCTCCTTTTGCCACCAAAATGGAGCCAAACGGATTCCCCAAACAGAGCCTAACACACGAAATTTTTTCGTCTTTCAGCCAATTATTTACAAAATCAACAAGCCAATTATCATCAAAAATATCATTTCATATGATTTTCAAAGTGATATATTCTACCTAAAATCTAAAAAACATTGAGAAGCAAACCGCTATTTCGAAAAGGCGCGAAATTTTAGTTTGCGGATAACACCTTTTTTTATTTTTGCTTTTAAAATGTTTCGGCCAAAATTACCCCTCCTAACATGAACACGGCGCAAAAAGTTTAAGGAAAAATAATATATTGGAGGTGCAATCTACAATATTAGAATATTTAAGATGCACAACGCCAAAACAGGAAAATGGGGGTGCACAATGCAAAAAAAGTCCGCTTCAGTGCATGTTCATACGCTGTTTGCTGTTCTAGCCGCAGCTTATCATTCTCGCGCTCCATCTATCCATCTTAGCTTGCTTCCATTGCTCCGTAGCATTACAACCTTTCTTGACTACAACCTTCTTCTCCCCTTTCCCTATCTTTCTCTCTCTCTCTCATCGTTGGGCTATGCTGATTCCTACGTCGGAGCAGAGAGATGTTGGAGGATTAGGGTTTCCTCCTCCGCCGAGCTTTAGGGCTTTGTTCGTTGCTGATCTTTTCTCGCCATGTCCGGCGCCGCTAGCTGCTTCGCTCGACCGCCGCTGACTTCCCCTCTTCTCCCCCCTTTGGTTCGGGCTCCGAGGAGAGTTTGCACACTTCCGGCGAAGGATCGGATATCTCCCCGCCGGGAATCCCTTAAGAAGGTATTTTTTTATCCCTTCGCTCTGTGCTTGGCTTGCTATTGGCCGCCTTTTATTGAGATCAAAATTATCCTGTTTTTTATGTAGAAATGGGGGATGCGTCTTGTGACCTGTTTCAAATATGATAAGGAGAAGTCGTCTTTGAGTAATAAGAGTTTTGAACCTGTGGAGATTAAGTCAGATGGAGATTTGGATAAGCCTGAATTGGGCTCTTCGGCAAGTCGGACCCAACATTGGATTTTTGTCTTTCAAAAGGTAAAACTTGATTTAGTTCCATCTCACTTGATTAAGTTGTAAGTTTTTCCAAACTATGTGGAAGTGTCTCGGTGAGTGAAGCTTGATGTGCGCAAAGTAATTACAAATAGATCAAAGACACCAAAGAGCACCTTTTTATATGTTCTTCTTCTTCGAAAGATAATAAAGATTAAGCTGTTCTTCTTCGAAACAAATACAATGCAAAAAAGACCAGATTTACTTGTTTCACCTCAAGATGGGATGCATCCACATGCATTTGTAGGTCGTTTCACAATATGGAAGAATAAAGATGATTGTAAGAATGAATGCGTTTTGTTTTCGACAATAAGAAGAGCTTATATATTACGCTGTACACAGTAAAAAAACTCAAAATGCCCTCTTGAAATAGAGTACAACACATAGAAATTCAGCCAGGAGCACCCCCCCCCCCCCCCCCCCCTGATTTGACAAGAGGCATTGGCCCTCTTAACTTGTCTGCTGACAGGGTAGCGAACACCCCAAAACTCTGTGTAACAGCTTGTAGTGCAAGGGACCACTTTTTAGACTCCAAATCAGTTAGGATTCTAGACATAATTAACAATCTGAATGAAAGTTGTTCAAGATGTCTAACTTAATTTTAACACTTCATGCATTCTTCAACATAAAGTTGAACATACAAACACTTAGTGATGTAGGATAATGTGAAGTGAAGTAATTATACTCTAATGGAACTCTAATTAATGAATGTGAGTGTAGTGATGAAGGGGGGATCTTAAATGATGCAATGCTCTTGCGTAGTCCAACGTTCAGTTGTAATAAGTTATAAATTTAGGGATTAATATTAGAATTCACAATCATTCACGATAAAAATTAGGCGTTATAAACATATGCAAGTTCTAATAAAAAATAAAGTAAGAATGCTTCGATTAATTACTCGGCGAATAGGTCTTTAATTTATGATAGAAATTTTGAACAAACATTTGCAAATATATATCTCAAATTGTATGTATTCCAACAAGTAGTCAATATGAAGTAAAATAGCCTTCCAAATTAGACTTGCACAAGAAATTAAGGCCCAATATAGAGTTTTGCTGCAATTTTCAAGCTTGTACGATAGTTCCAAGGCAGTTTTGTCATTGATTCCAAAGTTTCTACACAGATTTGGTTCCCGGGAGGATGTGTGATGGAGGAGGACCTCAGGTTGGGGTTATGACCAAAGGAGGCTATTGATTGTTGATTTGGAGGGATGGAATGGAGCAAAACCTGTACCCGATTGAAATGGCTTAGAGGTTGTCTTACAGAATGGACTCTTGGGGCTCATATAATGAATTCAAATCCTCAATATTGAATATACGATGAATTCTCATACTCTTAGGAATATTAAATTTGTAGGCCATGGTGTGAACAATTTGACCGAGGACCATTTGGGTGCAATTGGGGTTAAATAGCTAGGTTTGACCAAGAGTTGACTCTGGTCCAAATTGATGGTGCGGCTAGCCCAACCATGTTGATCATAACCATATTCATTCCTCATGTTGTTTAGTTAGTCTTAGTGTGTTCAATTTGATAAATTGAAATCTAATTGGGTAAAATTTGGTAAGGTTGACTTATTAGGGCTAATTTTGACTTGAGCATTGGTTGTTGATAAATCAAGCCAACTAGGGCACTAGTGACCTATCCATGACCACCTTGTGGTCTTAAACCTACTACCTTGTCCGAATCACCTCAATGTGACACATGTCACCCAAAAGGGGTCTAGTTTACATAGAGATGTTACACCAGATTCCCAGAATGTCTCTCTTATGCTTTTGGCAATGAAGGGCTCTGCATTACACTGGATGTGGTGGCTTTGTCAGACGACGTCGCTCCTCTCTTGTCCAGATCTCAAACAGAACCTCGTTCGGTGGTATGATCACCACTACTTGGTGAGTGATGTGGAAAGCTTATGCGCCCTCCGCACTCTTCCATTGTGGACCAATACATTGATAAGTTTATTAAACTCTTCAATCATGTTCCAGGCCTTCCACCCGACCATTATTTTGGATTCTTTCTGCTTGGGTCTTTCAACCTCACATTTGTTCGCGATATTTTTGACGCAATGGAGATCACCCGCTTGATTGAGGCAGATTTTACCGTCAAGACGCCTGAACAGACACATTTCTTCCTTTCCACCTCCGCCCCGGCTCTGCGTACCTCCATTCCCCCCTGCGCGCGTGGTTGCTCCACCTCCTATTTCATGCCCTCTTCCTTCCAAACCTCCACTGCTTCCGCTTCCTCCCTATTCGCCAGTGCCACAACACCTCTCAAATCAGGAATACCATGATTTTCGGAGTAAAGGCTTATGCTTTCGTTGTCACCAGCCATACTCCCTGACTCATGAATATCGCATGAAGGAGCTACGCGCTCTCATTGGCGATGATGGTGCCAAGTTTACAGCCGCTGATTTCGACGCCCTCTTGCCAGAGGATCCCTTATATTGGGGCTCGAAGAGTGCACTTCTCCAACGCTTGAGCTGCTCCTAGAGCTGTCGTTGTCCCTACTATGCCCACTCCAACACAGGTGTTGCATCCCCTCCTTTCAGTGTAGTTGTGTCGCTGCTTCACTCCATCCAACTCGTTTAAGCGACCCACCCCATGCACCAGATGCAACCGAAGTACCGAACACTGTCGATGTTTCCTTCCGACGCTGAGTAGCCCTTGGTGGCTCTACCGTGAGCACTTCAGGCCCTCCGCCATCGTGCAAGATCTTGTTTACGCTCCTCCATTCTCTCTCGACTCCCAGGATTTCGTTGTCGCAGAAAGACTCCAACCCACGACCCCATCATAGGCCACCATTGACGATCAATGGGGAAAGAACATTCTCAACAATCCCCACCTTCCTCCTCTGTCGCATCCTAATATCTATATGGTTATCCGATCTTACACACATACCTGTGACAACTTGGTATCAAAGCCAACTATAGCGGTATCCAACAACCCCATGGACGCAATGTTTGAAAGAATGCAAAGGTTAATGATAATAACTCGCCCCTTTCCAAAGACGACAACAATCATACTTGGCCGACCTCTCAGTCTTCATGGAGTGCCTCTTTCCCTCAGTGCAAAAGTGGTGAATTTTGCAGCGATGGAGATGGAAGTAGTTACCCTGGAGGATCCCCCTCTCCCGGCACCTGAGATAGATTTCACGAGGACATTATGAGAACAATACTCCCCCCCCCGGTGCAATGACAAGTTACCATTTCCTGGTTTATGAGCAAGTCACCATTTTTACTGGGTATTGCACGAGCTCCTCCCTCTGGATGTAGACTATGGGGGTCCTCTCGACCTCATTGTGGATATGAGTTTTACATGGATTTGTGACGCCACTTTAGCTTGATCGGGCCATGACATACAAGGACTACCACTTCCTTCCAGATGCAGCCCCACACCTCTTATACGTTGTCTAACTCCGTCGGTGATGATAGTATGTGGCGCAATTGGGCTCTGCTTCAAGTCTGACATCACTTACACACTCATACATTGATGAAGAAGTTGATTTGGCTAGAGTTGGACGATGTCGAGAACATTGGATCGTAGGGGAAGGACGAGCTAGATCTCTCTCTCCATTTTCTAATGGGAATCACTGGATGAAGTCAAGAAGGCGTACCCCGATTGCGAGCTTGAGGACAAGGTCGACCTGAAGGAGGGCAGCGATGTCATAAGCAAGTTGTCGGCGCATATATGCCAAGAGATCCCATGATGGGAGGGTGTAGATACTCCATATTTATCTCATTATTTAATTATTATTTTGACGCATATTTTTGTTATTTTTATTTATTCTTGTAATCTCGCATTGTTTTATTTCCTCACGAGAGCATTGTAATAGTTGTATTTATACTCGGGTTGTCATATGAACCTGTATGCTGAAATGAAATAAATTTTTTAGCTTCACAGAGTTATTAGGGCCCCCTCTCATATCTCTCCACTGATACCTCCCTCCACCTCAACCGAACCCTAGGTATGTAGTCAGGTGGCTTTCCCGCCCCATCTAGTAATCGAGTGTTGACACCGTCATCTTCAATTGCTAACCACCTATAAGAGACTTTACTGTGAGCGCTATAGGCCCTTCGTCGTGCAAGGTTTCGTTTTCGCTCGGCCTCCATTTTCTCTCGACGCCCCCGCGTCACATGTCGCAGAACAGTTCCAATTGTGGGCTCTGAAATCTGTAGCCATTTATGATCAAGGGGGGAACAACATTCTCAACAACTCCCACCTCCCTTTTCTTTTGCATCCCGTCTGGTACCCAATCTTACACATTGTTTGGTGATAATGTTCAACTCGGGTTCCCCAGAGCTCTTTTGTGACGTGAATAACTAGGAGAGTCATGACCGTATCACCTTTATTGTGTCATCAACTCCAATCCAAGCTCTTAGCTTTACTATGTGTCATTCCTTGTGGTAGAATGTTACGGAACTACACGACGACGAGCCACCATGACAAGTCTACACGCGTCGGGCGCGTATATCACGGGGGGTCACCGAGACCGCGGAGGATATTTAATATTAAATATATTGCTATTTTTGCTTGTTGCGTTTTTATTATTTCCAGTATTTCATATTTTTAGTATTTCCTTTTGTATTCGTTCCTCGCCACTATAAGAGGGCATGCAGACCTTGTATTTTTTTTTTATCTTGGATAAACGAATGTTTTTCTCTCCTCTCCTCTCTAACCCTAACTCTCCCCCTCTCTTCCTCTCTCTCTCTCGTTCACCTTCTCCTAGCCGACCGTATGCCTCCGCCCCGGGTTCATACCAAATTGGTCCGACCTTCCCTTTCCGTCCGCCGTCGGCCGCCGAAGTTCCAACCCGCGCCGCAGCCCGACCGCATTCCTGCGCTGCAACCCCGTCCACATTCTGCGTCGCAACCCGTCCGCATCCCGCGCCACATCTCGCGTTGCATACCCGCAGCCAGCCCGCAGGCCGCGCCGTACCCCGTCCACACCTGCAGATTAGCCCACAAACCACGCCGCAACCCGCCTGCATCACAAACCGCTCTGCACGGGACCGCTCCCCAAACCCGGACGCTCGTCGTTCCAGGCCGCCGCGCCGCACCACACCATGGCACCGACGACCCGATCGGCTACCGAAGTCCCATCGAAAAATGCCAACGAGGCCCTCCCACGCCGTGTCGATGCCCAGGAGTCCCTCGTGGCCTCCATGCATGCTTCCCTGCTTGCCCTTCACGCCAAGATTGATGCTCTCCAACCTTCTGCCGCCTCGTCTGCCAGCGGATCCGCGTGCCCTGCCTCCGACACGTCCATCCTCGGGGCGGCCCCGCTACCGGACAACGCGGACGCCGCACCCCAATTTTCCCTAGCCGCCCAGCCCTTGACTTGGACCTCCCCACTTTCGCCGGGGTGGACCCGATTGGGTGGATTGCTAAGGCGGAACAGTACTTTGACCTCCATCACACCCCCGAGCAGGATAAGGTCTCTACCGCCATCGTGGGACTCGATGTCTCTGCCCTACTTTGGGCCCGATGGCTCCGCGAGTCCAACCCAACCATCTCCTGGTCAGAGATTAGGCAGGAAATGATCCTCTGCTACGACAACCATTACACCGGCTTCGCTGTCGAACGGCTGTGTGGGGTACGTCAAAGCGGTGCGCTGGATGACTACATCAATGAGTTCGTGGCCCTCGTCACCCATGTTTCGGGTTTAACCCCAGATCACTATTTGGGCTTCTTCATGCAGGGCCTCCTGCCCTATATCCGCTCCCGGCTTCGCACTCATCACCCCAGGACGATGTCCAAAGCGCTAGACATGGCCCGCCTCGTGGAGGTGGATTTGGCTCCTTGACACCTACCACCTCCAGGCAGACCCCCACCGGGGGGACGACCGTGGCAGATCGCTATTCCGGAGCCTTAAGCCACTTGGGCCCCTCTAGGTACTTGGCCAGCCCGATCGGCCGCCCCCCCCCCCCCCCCAACTGTTCTCCATCCGCGAGTTTGATGAGCTACGACGCAAAGGACTGTGTTTTTGCTGCCGCCAGCCCTATTCCCCAACTTATGTCTACACGGTCAAGGGATTCTGTGCCATCATCGGCGACTTCGAACCTGAGATCACTTTGGCCGATTTTGAGGACCTCGAAATCACGGAGGACGTCACCATTGAGGGCGCTACTGACGCGGCCTTTCACCAGTTGGAGCTCCCTTGTGTTTCCGTGGGCGGCATTTCAGGGTCGCAAACTATGAAATTGGTGGGCAAGCTAAGCGACCGCCACATTGTCATCATGGTGGACAGCGGAGCGAGCCACAACTTCCTCTCCGCTCATCTGGCCCACCAGCTCTACCTTCCGATGGAACCCTTGCCAGACTTCACGGTCAGTTTGGGTGATGTCCGCCGACGCTCGATCCAGGGGCGTTGCCCATCCGTTTCACTGTCAGTAGACCCTTACTCGGTGACGACAAATTTCTACATTTTCGGCCTTGGCGGAATCGACGCATCCTGGGCGTGGCATAGCTCTGCACGCTTGGTGACGTGTTTGTCAACTGACGAACCATGATGATGCGGTTTCTCCAGGACAGTCGAGAGTGTTGCCTGGTGGGGGAGGCTTCCCAATCCCTACTCCGACCCCCCGTATCCTCCCGCACAATTCAGAGGACGACAGACGTCGACTTCTCGGCATGGCTCTGGTCCATCTCGGACGCTGCGCCACCGGCCCCATCACTACCACCGGCCTTACATGAACTTCTGTCCTAGTTTGCGGATCTCTTCACGACACCGTCCGTCTTGCCACCAGCCCGGCCATACGATCATGCCATCCCTCTTCAGTCTGGCGTGTCGGCAGTGTCGGTCCGCCCGTATAGCTATGGGCATATGCAGAAGGATGAGATCGAGAGGCTCGTACATGACACGCTGATGGGGGGCCTTATCCGGCCCAGTGAAAGCCCTTTCTCCAGCCCGATCCTCTTGGTCAGGAAGAAGGACGGCAGCTGTCGCTTCTGCGTGGACTACCGGGAACTCAACAAAGCCACAGTTCCAGACAAGTACCCAATTCTGGTGATCCAGGAGCTTTTGGATGAGCTTCACGACGCCATCGTTCTCACCAAGTTGGACCTCCGTGTGGGCTACCATCAGATTCACGTCCGACCGTCCGACGTCGCCAAGACGGCTTTCCGAACCCATGATGGCCAATACGAGTTCCTAGTTATACCTTTTGGCCTGACCAACGCGCCAGCCACCTTCTAGGACACGATTAACGTCATTTTCCGACTGGTACTTCACCAGCATGTACTTGTTTTTTTATGACATCTTGATCTACAGTTCTTCTTGGCAGAAGCACTTTCAGCACGTCCGACAGACACTGGCTACTCTCCAACACCATCAGCTCAAGCTCCACCTGATAAAGTGTGCCTTTGGGGGTCCCTGAGGTGTGTTACTTGGGGCACACCATTTCCGCAATGGATAGCGACAAGATCGAGGCGGTCCTCCAGTGGCCAACCCCATCGTCTCTTTGCGATGTTCGCGGGTTCCTGGGTCTGATAGGGTACTACCTGCGATTCATCCAGGATTACCACACGATAGCCCGACCCCTCACCTAGCTCCTAAAGAAGTCGGCCGAGGGCCCACTCGAGTGGTCGGCAGCGGCCTCCACTGTTTTTTTCGCTCTCCAACTGGCCTTGGTTTGCGCCCCGATGTTAGCTATACCGGATTTCTCCCAACCCTTCTTCGTGTAGTGTGACTCGTCGGGGGTCATACTCATGCAAGTCGGTCGACCCGTGCCCTATTTCAGTCGCGCGTTCTCAGATACCATTTGTATTCGTTCGACGTACGAGAACGAGCTCATGGGCCTTGTCCTCGTAGTGCAGCACTGGCGACCCTACCTCCCGGGCCAACGATTCGTAGTCCGCACCGACCACCATATTCTTCGCTATCTCCTGAAGCAGAAGATTGCTACGCCCTCCCAACTCCCAACAGGTGTGGGTGGCCAAGCTACTTGGCTATGACTTCAACATCGAGTTCCGGCCAGGGAAGGCAAACCGCGCGGCCGACGCTCTCTCTCGCAAGTCGCAACCCCATACTTGCAGCCATCTCCCGCCCGGTCTGAGAGGATACAGACGCCCTCCAATGGGAAGTGGAAGCAGACCCGGTGCTCAATGAGATTCTGATAGCGCTCCTCGCGGATGCCACAGCCTGCCCACCTTTCTCCTTGGTTGACGACCGCCTACTCTACAAGGGCCGCCTCGTACTCTCCCCATCCTCCCCGAGCATTCCTCTGTTATTGACCGAGTTCCATGCTTCCCCGACGGGGAGACACGCCAGTGCTTACCGGACATACCGACGACTCACAACCTCACTCTATTGGCCTCACATGTTCCGACAGGTCAAAGCCTTCGTGATGCCTGCCTCATCTGCCAGAAGGCCAAGTACAAAGCCGTTTTTTTGGGGGGTCTACATTAGCCCCTCCTGATTCCTGACCGCGTTTGGGACGGCGTTGCCATGGACTTTATCACTCGTCTGCCCCGATCTCAGGGATCCGATTGCATCCTGGTCGTGGTGGACCGACTCTCGAAGTATGCTAATTTCATTCCCCTCTGCCATTCATACGCCGCAACCACAGTTGCCGACAACTTCATCCACGAAATCGTGCGCCTCTACGGGTTTCTCCAATCAATCATCAGCGACCGAGACCCGCTCTTCCCGAGTACCTTCTGGACTACACTGTTTCGCTTGCAAGGCAACCGTCTTCGCATGAGTACGACGTACCATCCTCAGACCGACGACCAGTCAGAGGTCCTCAACCAATGCTTGGAGACGTACCTCCGCTGCTTCGTGGGAGAGTAGCCACGTTGCTGGGCTAACTGTCTTGGGTGGGCTGAGTATTCGTACAACACCGCCCACCACCAGAAGACCGACACCACCCCGTTTGAGGTTGTTTACAGTCGGCCTCCTCTGTCCATCGTCCACACCCTCCCAGGGGAATGCCAGGTGGAGAGCCTGACCACAGCTCTTCGCAACAAGGACATCATTCTGGATCACCTGAAGCACCACCTCCGACGGGCCCAACAGAAGATGGTTTCTTTTGACAGCAAGAAACGTCGAGACCTCTCCTTCGAAGTAGGAGAGAAGGTGTTCATCAAACTCCACCCCTACCGCCAGCTTTCGGTAGCCCGACGGCCGTGCCCAAAATTAGCCCCACGATTCTTCGGGCCGTTCAAGGTACTTGCACGCATCGGGGCGGTCGCGTACCGCCTTCGCCTCCCAAGCGAAAGCCGCATTCACCCGGTCTTCCATGTCTCATAGCTACGACGCGCAGTCATAGTTGTCAAGGCGCGCGCCTAGGCGCGCCTGAGGCGCCGAGCGCAGCCCGCCTCGTCTCAGCACAGCTGAGTCGGGCGATGTGCCCCAGGCATGCCTCAGGCGCTCAGGCGTGCCCAGGCGCGCGCCTTACAAGCTCCCAGGCGCGCCCGAGCCTTTCAAAGTTTTTTTTTTAAAAAAATTTTGATATGGGCAAAACCATGAACTTACACGCACCTGAGGCGCCCCTAGGCACACTTGGGCGCCTAATTCGCTGAAATTGCGCGAATTTGGCGCTCAATTCGCTGAAATTGCGCGAATTGGGCGCCCAATTCACTGAAATTGCGCGCGCGAATTGGGCGCCCAATTCGCTTAAATTGCGCGCGCGAATTGGGCGCCCAATTCGCTGAAATTGCGCAATTTGGCGCCCAATTCGCTGAAATTTCGAGAAATGGGCGCCCAATTCGCTGAAATTGCGCGAAATGGGCGCCTAATTCGCTGAAATTGCGCGAAATGGGCGCCCAATTCGCTGAATATGCGCGAATTGGGCGCCCAATTCGCTGAAAATTGCGCGAATTGGGCGCCCAATTCGCTGAAATTGCGCGAATTGGGCGCCCAATTCGCTGAAATTGCGCGAATTGCGCGCCCAATTCGCTGAAATTGCGCGAATTGGGCGCCCAATTCGCTGAAATTGCGCGAATTGGGCGCCCAATTCGCTGAAATTGCGCGACTTGGGCGCCCAATTCGCTGAAATTGCGCGACTTGGGCGCCCAATTCGCTGAAATTGCGCGAATTGGGCGCCCAATTCGCTGAAATTGCGCGAATTGGGCGCCCAATTCGCTGAAATTGCGCGAATTGGGCGCCCAATTCGCTGAAATTGCGCGAATTGGGCGCCCAATTCGCTGAAATTGCGCGAATTGGGCGCCCAATTCGCTAAAATTGCGCGAATTGGGCGCCCAATTCGCTCAATTTCAGTGACTTGGGCGCCCAATTCACGCAATTTCAGCGAATTTGGCGCCCAATTTGCTCAATTTCCTTTTTCACCAATTTTTGCGCCTCACGTGCCTCAGGCGCGCGTCTGCGCCTTGCAGCTAGGCTCTAGGGGCCCTTTGCGCCTCGGTGCGCCTTGCGCCTTTGATAACTTAGCGTGCAGTAGGCGAGCACTCCACCACGAATCAGCTCACGACTGATCTCGACCTTGCCGGAGAGGCGCCCTACTTCCCCGCCTCGATCCTCGATCGCCGATGCCACATTCTAGGGGACCTTACATTAGAGGAAGTTCTTGTGGCTTGGACCGGTCGTTCCGACTCGGACGCGATGTGGCTTCCTCGGGATGATTTCTGCCGGCAGTTTCCCGACTATTGTCTTGAGGACAAAACACATTTTCCAGACGACGGTATTGTTACGGAACTACACGATGACGAGCCACCATGACAAGTCTACACGCGTCGGCCGCGTATATCGCAGGGGGCCACCGAGACCGCGGAGGATATTTAATATTAAATATGCCGTTATGTTTGCTTGTTGCGTTTTTAGTATTTTCATTATTTCCTTTTGTATTCGCTCCTCGTCACTATAAGATGACATGCGAACCTTGTATTTCTTTATCTTGGATGAATGAATATTTTTCCCTCCTCTACTCTCTAATCCTAACTCTCCCCTCTCTCCTCTCTCCCCTCTCTCCCGTTCACCTTCTCCTAGCCGACCGTACGCCTCCGCCCCGGGTTTGTATCACCGAACGCATTGGGAAAGGGGGCTATCATTTTGAACACCCACCGCAGAGCCGAGTGCACCTTCCTTTTTATGTGACCCAATTGAAGTAGTTAGAGGGCGACAATCCCATTCAACTATTCCTCCGAAGTCCTTGGGAGTCCTTGGAAATCGATTCTCTTCCACTCAACTTTTGGAACTGGTGGCAAAAATCGTTCCCATAGATGCAAGAATGCTTGAGCAACTACTTATTCTGTGGAACTACATACCAGCAAATTAGGCTACATGGGTTCTCTCGCGTAACCTTTAGTCGCAGTGACCTTCAACTTTGGGGAAAGGGTAGTTTTCCACCCAGAGAGATTCTATGCACCCTCGCATGAACCATGACCACGAATGATAGGTGTATGATAGGTGTCTACTTGTGAAATGTACGTAAGGAAGCCTGTCGCATTCATGGTCCAACTCTGGATCTAATTTTCTCAATGGTATCTTATTTTTATTACACTCTAGACCATGTTCTTTTCTTTTGGGCTCTCATATTTATGGGAGGGCTTATTCTTTATTTTTGTTTTGTCCTAAGGGGGAGAGGCCGACCGAGTGTTTGCATTAGACTGAAGGGGAGTTTCCCCTCCTTTTACTCTGCAATCAATTGAGTGTACTAACACAAGAAACATAGATCTCTATTTTGCATCCCGCTGTCTCGATGCTAAGCATCAAATTATGGCCAACATCAACTTATGGCCCCTATGAACACGGTATAGAGGTGCGGAGCGGAGCCCCCGACAAATAACAACTTACATTGTAATTGTAGAGAAGTGCACGAGCGATGAAGGAAAAATAGTAAAACCTTGTCTATCCTTGTTGAGTATGTAAATACAATGTATAAGTGCATATATATATATGGAGAGGAGTGTGAGAGGAGTCTCATATACAAGATGTGAGACTAGTACAAGAATAGAAGAAGCTACACTAAATGGGCCAATACATGGGTCTTTACATGTTCTTTTCTAACACTCCCCCGCAAGCTGGAGCGTACAAGTCGTAGGCACCTAGCTTGGACAAGAACTGATAAAATAAGGTACTCGGTAGGGCCTTAGTGACAATCAACTTCAGCTGAAGATCGAGCAACCACAACGAAGTGACAATCAACTTCAACGTGTTTCGTTCTTTCGTGGAAGAGCGGATTCTTAGCTATGTGTATAGCGGCTTGACTGTCACATAGTAAGGTAGCTGGTGAGGGAAGTTTTACTTCTAGATCAGCGAGGAGACGTTCAAGCCATGTAAGCTCAGATACAACAGACGCCATCGAACGGTATTCAACTTCAGCTGAAGATCGAGCAACCACAACTTGTTTCTTACTGCGTCAGGTAACAAGGTGACCTCCAAAGTAGGTACAAAATCCGCTGGTAGAACGCTGATCATCCAGGGAACTAGCATAATCTGCATCCGAATATGTAACTAATGTTGGAGTAGAAGAAGTTTTGTGTATCAGCCCTTGACCAGGGGCTGTTTTAAGGTATCTTAGAATGCATTTGACGACCTATAGATGAGACATTCGAGGAGAATGCATAACCCGGTTGACAACTCCAACAACAAAGGATATGTCTGGTCTCATGACAGTTAAGTAAATTAGTTTTCTAACGAGACGTCGATGGTATTCTGGATTCAGAAGCAATAGATCTGTATCTGAGGCATGTACACAAAACTTATGATTGACATCCATTGGAGTATTGGTCAGTTTGCATCCAGAGTAGCCAGCATCCTGAAGGAGTTCGAGACAGTACTTCCATTGAGATTGGACAAGGCCATCAGGACGTCTTGCAATCTCAATGTCAAGGAAGTATCAAAAGTTCCCCGGGTCTTTTGTTTGAAAACAGAGCTCGGGTGTTGTTTGATCATTTGTATTCCCTTTGAGTCATCACCTGTGATTAGAATGTCATCGACATAGGCTAAAAGGAGAACAATGCATGTTTTGTGATGTCGAGTAAACAGAGAGAAATCTCCCGAGCTCCTTGTGAAACCAACCTCTCGCACAACCCTACTAAACTTGTCGAACCATGCCCGAGAGGATTGTTTGAGACCATAAATAGACTTCTTGATGTGACAAACCCGGGACTCCCCCGTGGTCTCAAACCCCGGAGGTTGCTGCATGTAGACTGTTTCTTGTAGATCATCATTTAGAAAAGCATTCTTGATATCCAGTTGATGTAAGGGCCATTGGCGATGCATAGTCATTGAGAGAAGGACACGAACCGTGTTGAGCTTGACCACTGGAGAAAATGTTCCCTCATAATCGAGACCTTGTTGTTGAGTAAATCCACAAGCCACCAGTCGGGCCTTAAGACGGTCAATTGTTCAATCAGGAGCATGTTTGATAACAAAGACCCATTTACAACCAACAGTAGTCTGTCCTGGAGGGAGAAGAGCTGGATCCCACGTCTGGTTAGCCTAGAGGGATGTCATTTATTCGTCTATGGTTGTCTGTCAGCCTGGATGTTGGAGAGCCTCTTGCACAGAGTTAGAGACAGAAATAGAGGATAATGAAGTAGCAAAGGTGTGAAGCGTCGTGGACAGGCGATGTAAAGATACATAGTTCACCATGGGATGATTGGTGGAGGCCGGTGTTGGATCAGCAGGTCGTAGAGTGGCAGAGGTCGAAGCCGACTGCATCGGGGTGGCAGAGCGAGGAGGGCGACGAGTGTAGACACGAATAAGAGGGGGCTTGTGGAGAACGGGAGTCGAATCATGGAGTATTGGCGGAGGAGTGATAACTGGGATGACAGGTCTTGGTATGGATTTTGGTGGAGGAGGTAGGTTTGGAGTAGAGAAGAACGGTTGATCTTTCCGAAAGGTAACATCAGCTGAAACGGTCACCTTGCGGGTAGTAGGAGATTAACAAACATAACCTTTCTAAGTGCGGAAATAACCGACGAATATGTGTTTGGCCGCCCGAGGATCCAACTTGTCTGTGGACGAACCCAGTAATTGAACATAACAAGTACAACCAAATTAGCGGGGTGTGAGAGAGAATGACGGAGTAGAGGGGAAAAAGAGACTAAACAAAGTCATTTTGGAGGACGGAGGAAGGGAGACGATTAACGAGATAACATGTCGTTGAAAGCACAAAGTTCCAATAAGCATTGGGTACCTGAATTTGAACCATGAGGGAGCGAGCAGCATCAAGAAGATGTTTATTTTTACGTTCAGCAACTCCGTTTTGTTGGGGGGTATAAACACATGATGTCTGGTGAATAATTCCAAATTCCAAGCAGAGATTAACAAATTCTTGTCTAGTGTATTCACAAGCATTATCTGTTCGGAGAGTTTTAATTTTGTCGGAAAACTGTGTGCGAGTCTCAAGGACGAAAGCTTGGAGCGATCACGAAGTAAGTACAACCATGATGTTCGACAATAATCATCAATAAAAGTGATAAAATAACGATAACTAGACACACTAGTGATTTTGAATAAAAGCCCCAAACATCAATAAAAGCCCCAAACATTAGAATGCACTAAAACAAAAAGAGCAGAGCTCCGAGTACAATGTGGAGGAAAAAATGAACGATGTTGTTTTTCCAAAATACATGAATCACACGTAAAAGCTGGAAGAGAAATATCAGGAAGAGTCTTCTTGAGGACCAGAAGAGGAGCATGCTCATGACGTCGATGTCAATCAACGGAGGAGACTGAGGAGAGGATGGTAGGAGAAAGGTATAACCCGTTTTGCAGTCGTCTTTTACCAATGATACTCTGCGTTCGTCGATCTTGCATCAAAAAAGAAGAAGAGGTGAAAGTGACAGAGCAATTCAAATCGACAGTGAAGAGACTAACAGAAAGTAAATTAAACGGGGAGTCCGGGACATGAAGAGCCGAGTGGAGAGAGATAGAGGAATTGAGAGGGATATCAGCAGAGCCGGAGACAGGAACAGTGTCGTCATTGACCACTATGATACACTTAGGATGTGGAGAATCCAAGTATTGATGCGGCTTCAGCGAGGTGATATGGTGAGTGGTACCTGAATCCACTATTTAGCGCGGACTAGTGGAGAGACAAGCGATACCTTCATTGGAGAAGGAGGCAACAAAGGCAGGCAGTTGGCTGAGCATCCCGTAAAGTTGTTGGAGCTGGAGGCAGACTACTTCAAGATCAGCACGAGTGGCAGAGGGACTGTGGGCAACAACAAAAGCAGTTAGACGGGGAGGAAGACCATGTTTGCGGTAGCAGGTCGCCTCAAGGTGTCCATCCTTACCGCAAAAAGAACACTTAGGTTGTGGCCGGACACCTCGACCCCTTCCCCGAGAGCCTGAACGTCCTCCACGGGCAGGGGGAAGGAGAGGTAGTAATGACGCAAAAGAGTGCTTGAGAATGGTCGATGAGGGATGTCCGGTAGTATCAGGAGGTGGTGAAACCTTTAACAACATGGAGCACACATCAGATAATGAGGGAGTAGCAGCAGAGGAGATGATCTGAGCCCGAATACTCTGAAGATGAGGCGGGACACGTGTCATCATCATGACAATACCGACTGTTTTCTTTTGAGCGCGCTTGACAGGGAGATCCGTAGTATGGGGTTGATGTTGGATCCAGGCTTCAAGCCTTCAACCAGTGACTTGGCCCGAGCAACAAATTAGGTTAAGTCGGCAGCACTGCCAATGTCAATAGTCTGAAGATCTGTGATGATGTCATACAGGTGCTGAAGACTGTCTTTACCGGAGTAAAGAGAATGAAGCTCATCCCACATCATCTTGGCCGTCTCGTGATACATGGTCATGCGGTAAGGTCCGCTATCAAGGGAGTTGAGAAGCCAAGTCTGAACACGATCATCGTCACGCAACCAGTCATCAGTAGGTGCAGAAGGAGAATCCTTGGTGAGATGATGCAGAAATCACTTAGACTGAAGTATCCGTCTGGCAGAATGCACTCATTCAACAAAGTTCTTCCCAGTAAGGGAGATGGTGATCCTCAACTCGTCACACAGCTCAGGAGCAGGAACCAAGTGGGCTGAAGGAGAAGAGTCAGTAGTGGAACCCATGGCGTTACCACCTGGAAGCTAAAGGAAACGGCTAGGAGACACGACCTGGCATCTAGAATAAGCGGCTAGAAGAAGCGGATAGGCAGGCACAACGGACCGATCTCTGCGGACTAGGACAGATGCCGCAACAACAAATTTTGGCGAACCAACACAACACAGGCAGACATGTTGTAAGAGAAACAACGAACAGAAGACAAACCGCCGACGAGCAGCGGGCATGAATCAACGAGCGCAGCAGACTGAGGAGCATCGAGTAGAGTGGAGACCATGACAAGAGCAGAAGGACGTCAAGCAATGCAGAGGGAACTCAGACGAACACAATCCAGCAGCAGCCGACGAGGCAGAACAGATAGAGCAACGAGCAGAGAAGAGGTTGTTGTGGGCTGAAGAGAAGCGAGCAGCAAGCTGAGATGAGACTGCGGCGGACTGAGTGACTAATAAAGAGAATACCACGGCGGGCTGAAGAGAGGCCGCACTGCGACTAAAGAGACACACTGCGGCAGGCGCGGAAGAGCAGATCGCTGCGGCTAAAGAGAAAAACCGTGGCAGGGGAGGAAGCCTGCAACAAGGAATCAAGCTCGCGGCAAGGTAACAAGCAACAAGGAAGCTCGCGGCAAGGAAGCAGATCGTGGCAGACACAGAATAGGTGGCACGGTAGGTCCCAGCAACGATGATGTCATACAGGTGTTGGAGACTGTCTTTGTCGGAGTAAAGGGAATGGAGCTCATCCCGCATCGCCTTGGCCGTCTCGTGATACATGGTCATGCGGTAAGGTTCGCCATCAAGGGAGTTGAGAAGCCAAGTCTGAACACGACCATCGGTATGCAACCAGTCATCGGTGGGTGCCAAAGGAGGATCCTTGGTGAGATGATGCAGGAGTCCCTTGGACTGAAGTACCTGTCTAACAGAATGCACCCATTCAACAAAGTTCTTCCCAGTAAGGGAGATGGTTATGATCCTCAACTCGTCACGCATCCCAGAAGCAGGAACCAAGTGGGCTGAAGGAGGAGTCGGTAGAGGAACCCATGCTGTTACCATCTGGCGGCTAGAGGAAGCGGCTAGGTGACACGAGCTGGCGGCTAGAAGAAGCGGTTAGGCGACACGACCTGGCGGTTAGAAGAAGCGGATAGGCAGGCACAACAAACCGATTTCTGCGGACTAGGACAGTGGCCGCGACAGCAAATTTTGGCGAACCAACACAACACAGGCTGTAAGAACAACAACGAATAGAAGACAAACCGCCGACAAGCAGCGGACAAGAATCAACGAGCGCAGCGGACTGAGGAGTAGCGAGTAGAGTGGAGACCACGACAAGAGTAGAAGGTCGGCAAGCAATGCAGAGGACTCGGGCGAACACAATCCAACAACAGCAGATAAGGCATAGCGGACAGAGCAACGAACAGAGAAGAGACTGTTGCGGGCTGAAGAGCAGAAAGCTTAGATGAGACCGCGACGGACTGAGCGACTAATAGAGAGAGGATCGCGGCGGGCTGAAGAGAGGCCGCACTGCGACTAAAGAGACAAACCGCGGCAAGCACGGAAGAGCAGACCACTGCGGCTAAAGAGACAAACCACGTCAGGGGAGGAAGCCCGCGACAAGGTATCAAGCGACAAAGAAGCAGACCGTGGCGGACACAGAACATGGCGCACGGTGGGTCCCAGCAGCAAAATTTATAAAAGCGAGGAGGAACGGGTCAAAAAAAGGAGGGAGCAGCACGATGAGAATCTAGCGGTCAAACGATTTTTATTCGCCGAGGGATGCAGATAGGAAGTCTCACAGAGGTTTGCGGGTAGAAGAAGTCTATCCGTCGAGGAGTTCTGGTTAGCAAACCACACAGAGTTCTGCAGTTAGAGAATTAGAGACCGCCCTGAGGGATCGTTGGCTCTGATATCCTTTAGAGAAGTGCACGAGCGATGAAGAAAAAACAGTAAAATCTTGTATATACTTGTTGAGTATGTAAATAAAATGTATGAGTACATATATATAGGGAGAGGAGAGTGAGAGGAGTCTCATATACAAGGTGTGGGACTAATACAAGAATAGAGGAAGCTATACTAAATGGGCCAATACGTGAGCCTTTACAAGAATAGAGGTGTGGGACTAATACAAGGTGTGAGATTAATACAAGAATAGAGGAAGCTATACTAAATGGCCCAATACGTGGGCCTTTACATGTTCTTTTCTAACAGTAATGTATTTGTTTTTCAGGTTTCGTGTGAATTTTTTTCATTTTGGTGTATTTTGGAAGTTTATCTTTATTATCGGTTGCTTTATAAACACCACTTGTTGTAAGGTTTGGTAATATGAAATTAATTACCGCCTACGGTGCTTCTCTGCGACCCTAATTCTCTATGACAAATGTGTAGTATGCCTCGAATCTTAAACCAAAGACGATGATTGGCATTGATCTCGCCCCGCGGTGACAGTCCTAATTCCTAGGGTTTGGGTAATTCAGGGATAGTTATCAGGGGTATTTTGAATTGTTTGTAAATATACAGAGTACTGTATAAACTTCCTGTCATTTTAGGGTTTGGGTTATTCGGAAATATGAAAACCATCCACGTAAATCCGACCCGTGCTTTTTTTTCTTGCTTGTTTTGTCGATCTACTCTCCTTTTTCACGAGAAAAGGATCTCCAGATGACCACATAAGGCACATATGTTCTTGTGTCATCTGATTCTATGTTACTTCCGTTCTTAATTATTCGTATCACTAATTCACTATACATGGAATCGAAGGCTCCCTTTGGCACGGCGGCAGCGGTCACGAACGTGGTGGTTATGAACTGTCGTTCGTGAATGCCCAACCTCGCCTAAGAATTTCATCCACTTTTATGTTCAAAACTAGTTTTCTTTTTTGACGGTTGTAAGAACCGTTGTCGTTTTTGTCCAAACTCACCGTAGCAAAAAAACCACACTCACCGTAGCAAAAAAACCACGCCAAACTTAGCCCAAGTATGATCAGGTAAAAAAAAAACCTTTAATTGAAATCATTTTTCAGCTGCATTTGTAAATCCATGTAAAATATAGTAGGCTGTCTCTTCCTTGCATATGCAAGCCACTGTATTTATGAAACTATGCTTTGATGAATATAGTCAAGCTTCATCATAAATATAGTCCTATTTATTTTTGAGCTCCTTGCTCCTCACCTTCTACCATGGAATTTTATATTTAACTTCTCATTTGTTAATCCAGGTCATAAATAAAATATTACCAGTGCATGCTGAACCTTGGACTGTACCATGGAAAGCTGATACCATTGTACAGGTATAATGTTTCTCACAACTTAGCTTACAGCAATTATTCCATGATCATACATTTATGAATTGATTATATCAAGTGGGAGGAAGCTAAATTTTTTATTTGTGGGCGGAGTTCTGATTTATTCGAAAATATTTAATCAACAAATTTCTAAAAGATGCATATGTTATATTAATGTCGTATTTTTTTTTTACATTATGTCTATATTTTTAATGAATTTTTTTTGTACAATGTCTAAATTTAGAAAACTTGTCTATATTTTTAATGAATAGTTACAATATATAATATATATAAGGACAATAACTTTAATTAATTTTTATTAGTGAAAAATACTTAAAATTTAGTGTGGGTGGCCGCCCACAGTGGGCACTACTTTGTGGGCCTGCCCCTATTTATATTATGTTATTTAAAGTTTCTCGTGCTTTTATATACTTGTATGTTAGTGTATATAACTTAATGGATACTATAATTGTACAACCCGTATTCGCCGAGGGAAGATGTTACGGTTGTGCATTCCGACGGGACACGGACTCGCCGACGAGATGCCGTGGAGGGTCTACACGCGGAAGAAGACGACGATGGGTCCGTCGGAAGGAGGAAAGAAGGAAGACGCGACGCCGGTGTGACTATTTTATTTATTTTGCACTCTGTTATTTTATATTATGTTGTGTATGCATTTAATTTTCTCGCACTTGATATTCACACCCCGCGCTTATAGGGGGTGAAGTTGTACTTTTTTATTATTCTTGGATGAATAGAAAATTAGGGTTGCTCCCCAAGGATTTCGTATCGTTCCCTCCTCCTTCCTCTTCCTCACCTCCGCCGGCCCTCCCTCTTGTCGTATTTCTCTCTGGTTCGTATTAATTTGGTCCGACCTGCCTCACTGCCCGCCATCTCGCCGTCGTTGTTCGCGATCTTCCGTGCAAACTCCGCCCTAAGCTGTTTCGTTCGTTCGGTTTTTGCCCGCTACAGGTTTCGTTGTTCCGCATACGCAGTTCGCGTCGCGCGTCGATTGGCTTCCCTGTTTCGCTCACGCCGTTTGCGCGCGTCGCGACCCGCTTCTGGATCCGCTCACCCGCACGTCTGACCCCCTATTCCGCTTCCTTCCGCGCCGCAGCCGATCTCCTAATTTCTGTGCGACGGCCGATCGGCGGTTGCAGCCACTCTTCCGCTGGAAGCCCACGATCTACCGCCAGAATCCGCAAGACCGTCAGATCCGCCTGCTACGCTGATGCCAGATGCGCCTGTTACGCAGCTGCTAGATCTGTCATGCCGATCCTCGATCCTCCTGCTCTGTCCAGCCCTAGCACCGTCCCTGCGTCCGCTGCGAACCAGCGGCTCTCCTCCGTCCTCACCTCAAACCGCCAATTGCATGGCTCCCAACACCCATTCCGTCAGCGACCCTCCTTCAGATTCCACCACCGACGCCCTAAGCCGCTGCTTGGAGTCTCAAGAACAACTCGTGGTCTCTATGCACGCCTCGCTCCTCGCCCTTCACTCCAAGATCTACTCCCTCCATGTGTCCACTGTCGCCGTCTCCGCCGCGTCCGGCTCCGGCCCACCCGCGGACGATGGCTCTCTCCTAGGCGCCGGACCGCAGTCCGTTCCTTCAGGGACCACTCCGCCCATTCCGGGCCGGTTTTCCCTCTCCCTTGGCATTCCCTCCTTCATCGGCGTTGATCCGATGGGTTGGATTGCCAAGGAGGAGCAATATTTCGACCTCAACTACACACTGGAGCATGACAAGGTGTCTACGACGGTGGTTGTCCTGGATGACTCGACACTCCACTGGGTCCGGTGGCTCCTCCAAACAGGAGATGATCCAGCGGCATGACACCCTCTACTCCGGCTCCTCCGCTATCAAGCGTTTTTGCAGCATCCGCAAAACAACCGACCTAGACGAATATGTTGATGAGTTCGTCGCCCTGGTCTCCCACGTCCCCGGGCTACCGCCCGATCATTATCTGGACTTCTTCATGCAGGGTCTACTGCAACATATCCGCTCTCGTCTCCGCACGCATCACCCTTCCATAGTCTCAGCGCCATAGACTTGGTGCGTTTGGTGGAAGCCGACCTCTCCCCCCGACCACCTGCTCCTACAGCCGACCACCATCATCCCCGGCCTCCTTGGCGACCGCCAGCCACAACTGCTCATCCGCGATCGCCACCTTGTGGAAACGACCGGGCTGCCCACCGACCCCTCAATACCTGTCGAACAGTGATTAAAACGAGCTTCGCAACAAGGGTTTCTATTTTCAGTGCCGCCAACTGTACTCCCCCAACCATTAGTGTTTTGTGAAGGAGTTTCTCGTCATCATCGACGACGTCGACTCTGAGTTTACCCTGGCTGACTTTGAGGCCCTGAAGCTCTCTATGGGGGATACACCTCTCGACTCCACTACAACTACTTTCACCAGTTGGAGCTATCTTGCGCCTCGACGGGTGGGACCTCCGGCCAGCAGAACATGCAGCTCTCGGGCACACTGCGGAATCGATCGTCATCATGGTGGACAACGACGCAAGCCACAACCTCATCTCTGAGCACCTAGTGCAGCATCTTCGTCTTCCCTCGGTTCCCTCCCTAGTGGTTACGGTTCGTATGGGCGATGGGCGTCACCGATCGACTCAGGGTTGTTGCACTGCCGTCTCTCTCTCTGTGGGGTCCTTTTTCGTTACCGCGGACTTCTATGCATTCGGCTTAGGCGGTCTCGCCGCCATTCTGGGGGTGGCTTGGCTCCGCATGCTCGGCTATGTATGCGTCAATTGGGAGACTATGTTCATTCAGTTTCTACACGAGGACCATCCCTATCGCCTCGACGGTTACTTCGCTCTCCTATGCTTTCCGCTCTCCCTCTGCACGATCCAGCGGACCACGTGTAACATCCCTGACCTGCAAATAGAATATAACATGGGTTCGGTCAGGGCCCCACGACATACAAAATCCACAAACCTAAAATGCTTTTAATTGATAAAAGGAAAACTAACTGACCATTCTAGAATATTTTTACCAAAGGCTACAACGGAAACTTTTAGAGAGCCCAAAACAAAGAGGTCTGAATGTTCACAACTAATAGGAAAATACTCCACCGAAAGTAACAGTACACGGCCTTAAGGCCTTATATGACTTTCAACAAAATATAACAAAAGCTACACAAAACCCAAAGAGGGAGAAAACGATCTCTAGCACCTCAGCAACCCATGGGCTCCGGCCCGCTACACACCACTGCGAGCTCCGCTACCTGAAACCAAGAACAAACGAGCGGTGCAACAAAGGTCAGCATGGGGTTGACCAACACAACGTAACGACCCCTCCCCCCGGCCATCCTAGCGGACTCCGGGGCGAGTACATCGCTCTCCTGCAAGCACGCGCAAAAACCAAACAAATAATATGAAACTAAAGGACAAAAGACAAATAACCAAGGGATGCGCTAAACGTCACCTTTCAAACCACCCCGCACGAGTCATGGACACACCAGAAACGCACGGTCTAAGCCTCGATGCCAAGCATGATAACACGATCGTGACTCTTGACCTGAACTCGTCGCCACTTGTAGCAACAAGACGGACAATACATACAACTACCCTACGAGGGGCAGAGGACCGATTTAGAAGGAGCAACCTACAACTTCCCTTTTTAAGCGGCGGAGGACTAGTCATGAGATATACGACCTACAACTGCCTTTTTAACGCGGCAGAGGACTTGTCAGAAAGTATACGACCTACAACTGCCTTTTTGACGCGACAGAGGACTGGTCAGAAGTAACGACCTACAACTTCCCTCTTTGGGAGTGACAGAGGACTGGTCTAGGAAGGTGCAAACTACATGAGGGCGGGAAAAATCCACCCGACCACAAGACCTGCAAGGTCGTCATTCTACTGGGCCCAACACAGGCCCGTCTAGGAACAGACATTCACGAATAAAGCCCGCGAATTCCTACAACCACTACGGCGAATAGCACAAGACATTCCCGTTTGCGCACTTAGGGATAATCGCAACACAATGCAGAAACATCACCGATCCGGACATAACACCATGGTTAGGCTTCACACAACATGCCTAAATCCAGGCTCACACGTCAGATTCCTAATGCACATCCATGCCGGGGACGGACACAATCGACCCGAAGGCTCATAATGAGCTGAGGGAAAACACGCATCGCTCCTAATTAGCGATGGGTGGCCCTCCTATGCAAACAAAACAGAAAAGCTACGTTGTGGTCGCAATCCCACGCCTTGGCAGAGTCCCCGCTCTCCGCCGCGTAGCGGGAGAGGGACTCTACGTGCAGCTCACACAAACATACATCAGAGTCACAATCCCACACTCTGGCGGAGTCCCCGTCCTCAACCGAAATGGCGTGAGGGGACTCTCATTGCACAAAAAATAACACATGCACAAATAAATCAAAACAACGGTCCTAAGGCCGGGGAAAAGGGTTGTTACCCTTGAAGCGCGTCGCTGAGCCATAGGAACGTGCACGGATTTGACGGCGAAGGATCGTAGCGGCTGCCCCTACACAGATCTAGCCTCCACTCGAAGATTCGAGTCTCCAATCCATGCATATAACTCGCAAAATCCATGCATACAACTCGCAAAATCCATGCATATATATTATTTACTATAAAAATTCCTAGAAGTTAGCACACCGCCCATTGAATTTTAAAATATTTGGGGCATTACACCACAGACGTTGGCCTATCCGCGGGGCTGTGGGCCTTCTCGGGCCCGGCCATTGCGCCTCTTCCTTTTCCGACGGACCACCAAGGGCCTTATACTGCACTCGCCGCCGTCATCCAGCCCCCGACAGGATTGCCACCAACCCAGCTTTCTCTAGTCTGAAGAAAAGACGACAATTATCGCCGTATTACCCAACCAAGCTATTTGATCTCCGCTATCACCTTCGGGGGGACTCTGGCTCGCAGGAGGTCCTTGTTGCTGGGACTTCCCGTCTGGAGTCTGAAGTTACGTGGCTGCCCAGGCTCACTTCTACCGCCACACACCAACCATTGTCTTGGGTACAAGACATATTTTCCAGACGGCAACATTGTTACGGTTGCGCATGGAGACGGGACACGCACTCGCCGACGAGATGCCGTGGAGGGTCTACACGCGGAGGAAGACGACGACGGGTTCATCGGGAGGAGGAGAGAAGGAAGACACAATGCCGGCGTGACTATTTTATTTATTTTGCACTCTGTTATTTTATATTATGTTGTGTATGCATTTAATTTTCTCGCACTTGATATTCGCACCCCGCACCTATACGTGGTGGAGTTGTACTCCTTTTTCATTATTCTTGGATGAATGGAAAATTAGGGTTGCCCCCTAAGGATTTCGTCTTGTTCCATCCTTCCTCACCTCCGCTGGCCCTCCCTCTTACCGGATTCCTCTCGGGTTCATGTCAGAAGACCAAGCCTAATTGTAGACCCATGCCAACGGGAAATTGACCGCTGACTAAGAAGAATAATATCATCAAAGATACGTAGAATGCAACCAAGGAAGAACACAGGTCATTTCATCTCGCCAGCAAGCCCCTCCAGAGGTCGCATAGGAGAGATCCGTAGGCGAGGTCTCTCAGAGCTCGCCAACGAGCTCGCACTGATAGGGTCGGGTTCGCAAGATCATTCCTGGCGACCTCAATCAACTCTCCCAAAGCCCTACTTCATAACGGATCCAGTTTTTGCAGGGACGGATAATCGCATACCTCAAAACCATCAACTTGGATTGTTTGTAAATAGGACTCCAGGGCACACAAGAAAGGGATGTTGGACCCCACCTAAGGATTCCTCATTTCATTGAGATGGTTCTTTCCTCGTGCCTAGCGCGGTCTTGGTTTTTGGAGAGAAAGTTCCTATTAACTTCTTGATTTTTGGAGGGGCCTCCTTGTTGCAGCTCGTGGTTCTTTTTTATAGGCAATCTAGCCCTCAGCTCTCGCCAATCGTTTCCCTTGTCATCAATTTTGTGTTGTTCGACCGCAGAATCAGTAACCTCAAGTTACCCTTTTGATCCGAACTCTATTGAACCGGTTTCCTGATTCCAACGATAACATTCTTTTTAGCAGCGCGCCAACCCAATCATTGGATATGTCGAGCCTTATTCATGGTGCTTTTTTATTCGTTCGCAATAAAGGAATTTGTGCGAGAAAATCTTAACCCGGCATGTGGTCACATTGATTTTTCTGAGAACAATCATGACTTTTCTTGGGTCATCAAAAGTCATTTTACTCCTTGGCATCTGCCCTGATCCTTTTTGAGTGATCTCTGACAATTGGACTTCGACGATTGGATAATAAAGGATCATAATGCCAGGAAACCCTAGTGATGATTTTGGAGAGAAAATGATCTGGTATCAAAATCAATATTTACTGCATAGTAACATTTTATCTTATATGAATAGTGGAACTATTACTTCAACTTATTTACTGGAATGTGCATTACTTAATTGTTGATTGCACCAGAATGAGTTGACTCGAGCGTAAAACCTAATCCGTCGCCATTTGTAGGATGAATCTGAAAGGAAGCTTAATTCTGCCTGCAGGTTATGCTTCTATGGATTGCTTCCTTCTGGTTTGTTGGATCCTGGATAGTCCCATTCTTGGCCCATGCATCTGGCTTCAGCAAGGAATCTCTTACCAATCGAGGCCAGGCACTCTACAGCCTTCTCACCGACATGGCCGAAGGCCTCGCCGGCATAGCAATTCTCCGAACCTGCCTCGCCAGATTCCGCCCCCTTCCTCCCGGATGGTTCCGCTTCAGCTTGGGAGGCTATTGGCACCTCGACGTGGGCTTGGGCTGTCTCCTCTTCCCGTTCGTCAATTTCCTGTCGCGGGTTAACATCGACCTCCTCCCGGTCATGACCGGGCTACCTGTCGGAGTTTCGAATGTCGAGCAGTCGATCGTCGCCCGCGATCCCTTGGCCATGGCATTGTACGCGGTGGTAGTCTCCGTCTGCGCCCCCGTGTGGGAGGAGGTAGTGTTCCGGGGCTTCCTTCTGCCTTCGCTGACGAGATACATGCCGCTTTGGTGCGCCATTCTGGTGAGCGCAGTTGCTTTTGCACTGGCGCATTTTAATGCTCAGAGATTCTTGCCGTTGGTGTTTCTCGGGCTGGTGATGGGGGCGGTTTTTGCGAGATCCAGGAACTTACTGGCTTCAATGGTGCTGCATAGCCTGTGGAACGGCTTTGTATTTTGGGATCTTATGAAGTGAGGATATTCTCCACTCAATCAGGTTCATTCAATATTTACACAATATTTTTATGGTTTAGGGATCTTTATCTGTTGCATGCTTTCACAAATCTGTAGGAGTTTTCTTTCGGAGTTGAAGTTCCAAGGTGAATCAGTTAGCTCGCATGTTCATATGAATCTTTAAACCCTATACTTTAAACTCCAACAGTTGGACTGACCTAATCTAATCTGTGACGAGCATTATATTTTAGGGTCGATTTGAACCCGTGTGAACTGGCCAACTCTTGGTCTGGAACAATGTTACGAAAAAGTTGTTTTAAAGAGGGAAAATGCATCAACATCTCCCATAGGTCTAAGGCTATGATGCATCGACACGCGACACGTGACATGCGACGCGACTCAATTCTAAAAAAAATATTATTTTCCGACATACTGAGACACGTATGTTAAATATTTATTTATTTTTAATTATAATAAACTGCACTTGCAAGACAAATTGCCTCCCGCCTCACCATAAGTTGTTAGCTTATTGACAAACTTCCATAATGATTTATTCGGATCATCATCAATAGATATAGGCTCTTATGAACCACTATTACTACCCTTGCTTGAAAACATTCTACAAAATAAGTAAATAAACAGTCATAGAGCGCCGGAGCCTGGGGAAGTGTCAGCGACTAGCGCCGAAGGATGGAGCAGAGACAGCGACGAGCGTTGGAGCCTTGGGAAGTGTTGGCGAGGAGCGGATGGTGAGGAATCGCAGAAGCTAGGGCTCAGAGAGTCGAGAGCAAGAAACGCAGGTACGCGGGCTATCGAGCAACGAGAGGAATGAGCCGCAGTTTTTTTTATAAATGAGCGGATGAGCGGGACAACTTGTCCGATTGAGCGGGACAACTTGTCTGATTGAGCGGGACACGCGAGTCCCGCGTGAGCCAGCGTGTCGGACTTCCGACATGCGTGTCCGCATGTGTCCCCGTGTCGGAGAGTTCAACATCGACACACTGAGCATTTTGAAGTGTAGGTCTAAGATATATTTGACACGATAGTGGCGGTCGTGAACGCCCGACCTCATATGAGGTACTCCATTCAAAATTTGTTTTTTTTCCTTTTATATATATATATATATATATATATATCTACTAATATATGAAAAATATTCTTTGGGTCCTTATATTGCCCTTATAGTTGTATTTATAATTACCCAATTATAGCAAACTTTATATTAGTATATTATAAAGACAATATCCTTGTAGGTAATTACACAACTTTACAATATTAAAATACAAAAAATAAAAACACTAGATACCCTAAACATATTGTCTCTGGCCAGGGGTGTGCATAAAAACCGGGCCCGGCCCGGTAAAAGCCCGGCTAGGCCCGTGCCCGGGCTAGGCCCGCCTCGGGCCCAGGCCGGGCTATGGGAAAAAACAAGGCCCCATATATGAGCATTTGCCCGGCCCGGTGCCCGGCCCGGCCCAGGCCGGGCAAAGCCCGGTTTCTAGGCCCGGGCTAAGCCCGGGCCCGGCTCCTACGCGCCTTTTAAAACTCCGTCTTTTAGGGGCATTTTCAGGAGAAGTGTTCAACATGAAAGTTGTAGATCTCGACGATATCTACAACTTTCATGTTGAACACTTTTTGATTTGAAGCCGTTTAGGCCCCCGAAAAAAATCACGCGGAACATTTCATAGATGCGGGTACTGTCCACGACAAATGTGGCCGCCCACGACAAATGTCGCCGCTCACGACAAATGTCGCTGCCCACGACAAATGTCGCACCACCGGCGAATCTCGCATCCCGGCGAATGTCGCACCCCGCCGAATGTCGCACCCCCGCCGAATGCCCCCCCCGAAGGCCCGTGCCTGTCACTTGTATATATATATATATATATATATATATATATATATATATATATATATATATATATATATAAGAAAGTGTCCTTGTGTTGGGACCCTTCCCAGACCCTCATTGCTTGTGGATGCTGTGTGCACCGGGCTGCCTTTTTTTTCTTAATATACATAAAAAAAGATTTAATGCATCACATTATAATATGGATCATAATTCTCCCAGGAGAAAGAACTCTCACAAATCTCTACCACCATTGTTGAAGATTGATAAGAACCAACTACCCTTGATTCCAACTATTTTGATTGGATGTACCCGGACAGTACTGAAAAAGATAACTTTATTTTACATATAAAATGGATTAAATGAGTGAGAACAGAATTATTATTTTTAATGAACCTGCGAAAAGCTTGTAGATTTCGTAGGGATGTTTGTGAAATAGAGGCTCTGTTTGAGAACCCGACAGCCTATCCTTGCTGGACCCCGAGAATGCCAACTTAGGTGAGCCAAATTAGCCTTCGCTCGAGCTTAGCATGTTCATTTGTGCCGGGCCAAATTTTATTGCTTGTGTCCCATTCAATGTTGCACCAAGGTCAACCATCTAGGCACCGTTTCCGCGGCAGCAGAGTAATTTCGTTCTCAAATAGAGGCATAACATAGATTAACAAATAAGACAAATAGTAAAAAGTACAAAATTGGCAAATGTTTTCCATGCCAGTTCTTGCTTATGTTGATTCCTTGATATTTGACAAATCACAAGATTGAAATTTGAATATGTCCAGTGTCTCTTTGGTTTTACATGAACTTGTTGCTTTGTAGCCTTGCTGACCTCAAGTTGCATGCTGGTGAAAGTACATATAGGCTTCGTTTGTGGGCTTATTTTCACCGGTCAAGCGGTTACGATCGTATGAATCAGGCCATAATTAAGGTCTGATTCATGCGGCCGTAACCACTTGACCAGTGAAAATAAGTCCCCCCAAACCGAGCCTTAAAGAAGAAGAAAAAGTGCTTCTATTTGACTTCTCAAAACTGCATCCAATTTAAATTTAAAAAATATTATGTGTGTGATGTTTTTGAATGGCGGCTAGGGTTTTTAGCAAAGTTTGTGCGCGAGTTGCCAGTGATGGTTGTTTTCTCATTGTGTCATCAGAGCTTCGGCGTACTTGACTATGGCCTCTCTATGGAAACTCAATGTCCGCGTCGTACCCACGAGGCAGATGGAGGATTCTGGGGAACCAAAGACGAGCCCATTCCTAAATCTTGAACTGGCGTCGTCGACAAACTTAGCTCGCCACCTCCCAGGGGAAGGACTAGGATCTGCCGTGGGAGACGCTAGATTAATTCATCAGCCACTTGTAAATAATCCAAGAAACATGACGGGACTAAAGGCACTAAAGAAACAAGAACAACTACTAATTCATCAGCCAATAAAACATTTCAATAAAAGAATAAAAGCTGGATGGAAAATAAAAAAGTAAAGAGAATCAGCTCATAGTATGAAAAACAGAATCCACTGCAGGCTTGCTCTAACTCTCTTGAATCAGTGATGATATCAGCTAAAATGCTGTTTTCCTTCTTAATAAGCCAACGAAGAGGACGAATGAAGGTATATTACTTGACTAGATGAACTCTTGAGATTCCTTTGAACATGAATTCAAGACTTCTCTTCTCTATAAAAAGGTAAATTTTACGTGCAAATCAATTTCGGTTAGGTGCAAATCGCGCTTTCAAAAAAAATTGTCAAAATGGCTTTGTCCAGACCTGCTTTTTACGGGTTCACAAGTCTTTATGATTTTATAATTTAGTTTGCACTTAACCTGAGTTGCAAATAGTCGAAATTGATCTGCACATAACAGCACCCTAAAAAAACATGTATTATGTGGAGAAAGAAACGCCTGGGGAGAAAATTCCCAGAGGCATAATCACAAGGAATTTGGTAGACTACCAGTTGCCACTCATTGCATGTCAGCACCGGAAGATAGGACAAGTGTGTGAGGAAACTGGAGAACGGAGAGATTGGTTAAGGCTCCGTTTGGGGGGACTTATTTTCACCCGTCAAACGGTTACGAATTAAGGTCTGATTCATGCGGTTGCGGCCGCTTGACCGGTGAAAATAAGTCCCCACAAACGGAGCCTAAATCAGATAACTAAAAGCCTTTAAAATCAATCCTAATAGATTCTCTCCATCCACGCACATAGGCGGCAGATGCGCGCGTGCCCGTGCACGTATAGACAATATTTTTAAAAGAAAATTTTGGGACGACCATGATCATGATACTGGAAAATAAATTTGAGTTATTTAATTTTAATTTTTTTATTTGACCTAAAGACTCTACATTGAAAGGTGTGATCTTTTTCTTTAAAATTATAGATGGAAAGTGATAAATGTAAAATTATTTTATCATATTTCAATATCTATATATAATATATATAAATATATATAATTAGGGTTTGAGCTAAAGTTTAATTGATGGGGGAGTTAACTCGATGATATCTGGTTGAATCGGAAAAAGATCCGCTCTATTTCACTTTGAAAGGATAATATTAATTTCACGGTCAAGATTTTATCTAAGTTCATCCGACGGATTCGGTAATTCCGTCTTTTATTTTTATTTTTCATATCTCAATGTACACACCTTTTGATTTAGGCCACCTAACAAACACCATCCGTTTGAACATAAAAGTGAAAAAAAGTTTCTTAGATGGGCGTTAACGAATGACAATTTAACCCTCATGTTTATGACCGTCACGACGGTGTCAAACAGAGCCTTAGTGAAAAGATATCTAAACCATGAAATTGGCAAATAGAGGAGAACCAAATGAAAAGAATCTTGATCAGATTGAGGCTCTGTTTGGGGGGACTTATTAAATTAAGGTCTGGTTCATGCGATTGTAACCGCTTGACCGGTGAAAATAAGACCCCCCAAACGAAGTCTGAGGCTCCGTTTGGCACGGTGGCAACACTCATGAACACGGGAGATTAAATTGTCATTCGTTAACGCCAACCTAAGAAACTTCATCCACTTTTATGTTCAAACAGATGATGTTTTTTAGGTGATCCTTAACAAATGACATTTTAACCTATACCTTTATGACCGCCGCCGCCATGCCAAACGGAGTCTGAATCATCTGAAGCAGAAGGCATATGGTGTTCACACATCCTGTCAAATATCTGGTGTTCAAATTTCTTTTGGCATTTTCTTTTTTTTTGTTTTCTTAGTTAATAATACAATTACTATTATTGGAGGGGTCGGGCCCTAACTTATAGTTTGGTAATGCTTGTTGATTCGGCTTCTTCCTCGTGCTTTTCCCTTGTCTGCTATTTCTAATTTGTCTACAAACATTTTCTGGATGCTTCCATTTTTGTTTATTTAATTATTGCCACTTTTAAGGCTTCGTTTGGCATTGCGGTGGGCGCGCGAATGCGGTGATTATGAACCGTGATTCGTGTATGCCCGACCTCACCTGAGAAAAACTAATTTTCTTTTTTTGGTGTCCATAATCATTGTCTTATCAAAAAACCATTTTATGGCGGTGACGTTTTTGTCCAACTTCACTGAAGCAAAATTGTTGCACCAAAGGAAGCCTAAACTAGCTGTATGAGCATCGGGTCTAAATTAAAACATCTCTGAGCTCGCGCCGATTTTTTGTTGGCTCGAAACTAATGGTAATAGCACAAATTTTTACCTAAAAGAGAATAATGATTGGCCAAATATAGAGCAGAGTAGGAGCAAACACGAACTCATTCTAGTTTTTTTTTAACATAAAGCTCATTTCGCACCCTGTTTTCGCTCCGGTGAGTTAGGATAAAAACATCACCGTCTTAGAATATATGTGACATGACAATGATCATTACTATGAAAAAAAAATATAATTTTAAACATAAAGTTGAATGGAGTTCTTTCTTTAGATATGGTCTACCATTCACAAACTGTGGTTCATAACTCATAACCACAATGTTTACATGCATTAATAATTTATACTTTGGTATTGAATATGTTGATTTAATTTCGAGCCGGCTCAAAACAAATTTAGCTAAATTTTGGCTCGTAGAGCCCGATGAAAGCTCTGCCCGAGCGAAAATTAAGCTAATTTTTTAGCTGATCTCCTAGCCATGACATTGTAAGAAGAGATTTGAGTGTGAGAAGAGTAAATGTAACGGCACTGTCGTCGATTAATTTATTTTATGGTTTAATAAACAAATTTGGGTTTGGTGTTGAGTTGTGGTCATTTGTAAATTTTATATTTGTTTTTCTCTCGTCATGGCAAAAATTTTTGCCTGTCTCGGTCCTCTTGGACTATCAAAAATATTCTCTGAAAAATTAAACGGATTCCCCACTTTCTTCGCCCCCATTTTTCTAGCTTCACGCAAAATTTTTTAGGTCCGGAGCCCGTTTTCAAATTTTTTGTTCGGGAGCAATGAAAAAAGGATGCATGTCGTACACTTTTTGATCCCTGGAGATCATATTAGGAGAGCCATTTTAGGAGATCATATTTGAACTCAGGAGATTATATTTTGAACTCAGAAAATTATATTTTGTTCTCAGAAGTATATGATCTCCAGGAGATCAAAATATGATCTCCAGGAGATCAAAATATGATCTCCGGGAAATCTGGGATCTGATCTCCCAGAGATCACGTGGAGTTCGGGTTTCAGACGGAAAAAATCCGCTCTTTTCAAGCCTAATTTTTTCGTCCGGAGTCCAGACTCCAAGTGATCTCTAAAAGATCAAATATGATCTCCTGGAGATCAAAATATGATCTCCTGGAGATCAAAATATGATCTCCTGGAATTAGGTGATCTTTAGGAGATCAAATATGATCTCCAGGAGATTAAAGCTCCGTTTGGAGGGATTTATTTTCACCAGTCAAACGGTTACGACCGCATGAAGCCGCTTGACCGGTGAAAATAAGTCCCCCAAAACGGTTCCTAAATGTGATCTCTTGGAGATCAAAACATGATCTCCAGGAGATCACCTGGAGTCTGGACTCTACTGAAAATTCCGCTCTTTTCACAGACTACTAAGACCCGGACTACAATTTCAGAACAGGACCGCGAATGAAAAATCTCTCCTCATGACGGCACAAGCGGAATATTTCATGGAATCCCGGCCAATAGTAGAGGGAAATATATTTGATACCTTCAAATTTTACAAGAACAATACACGAAGCTTACAAAAACTGATTTTGTTTAATAATTCTAGTCACAACACGATAAACTTGCTTAAAAACGACTTCTCCTCTATTTAATATATTTGTCTGAGTTGTTTCATCTATCGCATTCATTTTAGTCTTAATAGTCTCAAATATTCATGTATGACTATGAAGGCATTTCGATAAATTGAATCCACAAAACGAAATTTTTTTAACACATCATACACATGTATGTAAGTCGTTTAGTGCGGTTTGAGTTCACATCACAGCCACGCGGATGGAAGATGGTTTTGGATCGAACAAAACTCCACTGCATCGAAATCGAAATTATATTTGTATTTATAATTTTACTTTTCATGCATTTCTAAAATCCTTGATCCTATGTAAACAAGGCACACAACTAGTACTAAGTAGTAAGTAGCAATCGGGAAAAATTAATATAATTTCGGAGATAAATTATTCAAAATGGGAAAGCTGATATATACAGGCTAGCAGTGTGATGCAGGGCAAGGAGTCCAGCTGCCTGAAATTTCATCGGAGGCTCACCTTGGAGTCCACCAATGGAGTTTATCAAGACCGCGTACACCCAACAAGCTCTCCGCCATGGAGTCCACCATGCGCCAGGTTGTTAGGCCGGAGGTCGATCCCTAGACCTCCTAGATAAGAGGCTTTCACGAACGCTCTCATCACCAACTGATCCGCAGATGAGTTGGGGTGTACAGGCCTCGGCTCTGAAAACCCCTTTGGTGGACTCCAAAATGAGCCCCTGATGAACTCCAAAGTGATGGACAGGTAGACTCCTAATCCTGCATCACAGTGTGCATACACTGTCATGTCATCAGAACATGCTAGCAGCTGGAGTGTAGAATAAAACTAAAAATGGATCTAATTGTATAAGATACAACTTAGACTATCAAATATTTGAGCACAAATTTGGAAGTAAAACTTAAAAAAACATTTTAATTTTTGTATTTAGAGTTTCTTCTGTTTTTCTCAGTTAACACTAAACCGCACCGCACAACATCCGAGTTTGCAATCAGCAAAATCGCTCTGCACTTGAACCATTTGTTGCGGTTCGAAAGCCGTAAAGCGCGGTACACTTTAGAGGTTTTGTACTTTTTTTTGACCTTTAACTTTAAGCTGCCCTATCTATCTTTTATCATTGGCCACCACGCTGTCCTTGATTAGTATAAATAACTCTCATTCAGAATCCTGATCAAACTACATTGCCCTAAAGAGCTTTGCTGAAGTCCTCGACACATCTCTCGAAAACGAAGAAAAAACGTCTAATAAAGACGGGCAAGCACGCAAAGATTTACGTGATTCGACAATTTGCTACTCCACCGCCTCACTACGGTTTCTTTTAATATTACGATTCTAAAGCAAGAATACAAAGAAAGCCCTTTTATGCCAGAAGCCAATGCGAACCACGAAACAATAAATGTACAAAATTAATTCTCCAAAAAGTTGAATCGGCAGAAGCAATGGATTGGTTAACTCCAACAATCCCCTTGGGGATCTCCTCATCGCTTGAGATCCCGGGAAGTTTCCACGCAAATAAATTTACTCGGCCGATCTACCTAACAATGCCGCTCGACGGAGCCAATCCGAAGAGCTACTCTTCGCGAGCCTCGTTCCAATGTAAACTATCTCGACGGCCATAAGTTCGATCACGTGTTTCACGAGGCGCTCGATGCCGCCATGCTTAATTTAATAGTCATAAACTCCTTTTGTCCTTTCATCCTTGTTTGCCTTCAATGCAGTTGAATGAAGAGTATTCTCCAAGGATTGCTCCTGTTATGTACCTCTCCTTCTATTCTGTCATTCCTTACAAAAGGAATCTGCATCACATCAACAACTATTCACAAATCACATGCCTCTCATTTCTCAGGCATACAATCTCAACCACAAGATGAAAAGCAAGCGGTGGCAGCCACAGAACCAACAGGAATGTCAGATATCTCTCCGCTGAGGGCTACGTTGTCTCCGCCGAGAGCGACGCGGGGACGCGCTCGGCCGACATGATGCGTCCAACCCGGATTGCGGGGACCGCGGGGCTCGAACGGAGGCCACTCGTTCGCGAAAAGAGTGGGAGCCGGATAAGGGAGGAGCAGGGGGGGCGGTGCCCATCTCTCAACTTTGCTCATTAAGGATGGTGAGGCCACCACAGAGAGAACCAAATTGGGAGCAGATGAGAACAAGCTTCTCCACTTGTTCCCATGTGATCATTTTTCTCACTTCATCAACCCAGTTCCCTTCTCTCACCACTGTCTATTTCTATAGAAATTGAGACTATAAATCAATTTGGAGCTTTCTTTCTTTTTTTACCTATTTTTGTGCAAAGTAACATAAATTGTCTGCATTTTGATCTGAAATGTGTGCTGAGGAGCCCATTTTTGCCAATAATTTAAGTTCTGCTAAAAAACATAGAAAACTTGTCCTTGAATATTTTTATTAACCTTTTGAAATCAATCTCAAAATTTTGTTTTTTTACAAAATTGGACTCTGTTTGGAACAGTTTTGCGGCAGAAAAAGCGGCGGTGAAAAATCACTTGTGTATATTGTAATTAGAGCTGCAGTTATATGAAAAACAATATCAAGAAAAAGCAGAAGTGGTCCTATAAAAAAAAACATAAGTACGAAATTGTGAAAAACTCTTTTTAGTTTTTCTGAAACCTTGAGGGTTCTGTGCTTTTCAAAAAGTCTTGAAAATAGCTATTCGACAAGCACTTTTCTCATCATTGAGAAATCAATTGTCTCTAAAACATTGGCAGTGGTGGGAGTCGAACATTTTCTAGTGCGGGTGCATAACCCGTAATTCATCAAAATTATAAATACTTAGGGAGGACGTATGGGCGAGCTCAGAAGACTTCGCTCAACAGGACGAGCTCATGAGAAGAACTCGCCCAACAGAGGAGAGCTCAAAAGACCTTGCCAAATAGGGGCGAGCTCAGAAGACCTCGTCCAACAGGGACGAGCTCAGAAACCTCGCCCGATAGGGGCGAGCTCAGAAGACTTCCCAAAACAGGGACAAGCTCGGGAGACCTAGCCCAACAAGAGCGAGCTCGGGAGACCTCGCCCCATCATGGGCGAGCTCCGGAGACCTCGCCCAACATGGGCAAGCTCAGAACACTATCCTCTGAATTGCCTGTAAATAAGACTCTATGACACGAGAGAGAACGTGGTTGAACCCCCCTCAAGGTTCCCCTTGACTCCAGAGCTCGTCTCTCTTGTGCCTCACTTAGCTTTGACTTTGGAGTAGAAATTTCTATACATTCCAAGGTAAGCGGTCGGACCTCTGCGCTGCAATCAGGGGTCCTGTTTATGGGCAACCCAAAAAAACTCATGTTTTTGTCATCTCCCTCTACTCTATGCTCGCCCTTCCCAGTTGCTAGACAAGTAGCATTTGGTCCTCTCGATTCAAACTGGAATTTTTCAACCACTGTCTCAAACAAGGCCTTAATCAGAGAACTTTGTTTTGATTGATTTCATGCAAATAATAATAATTTTTGATTTCAAACAAAATCCTTTGTTATTGGCACTTCAGTTTTGAGTATCCACAAATTTTTGATATCCGCAAAGCAATCTTGATAAAATTATATCCGCAAAGCAAAATTCGAATTTTGTTAACATAACCTCTATTCAAATCATTTTTTTATTTTAAAGCATGTATAAAGAGGAAGAAGATGCGTGAGAGATCGGAGAACCCTTTTGCGATAAACGATTATCTTAAAATATATATATCGATGGCGCGGAGAACTGACGTTGACAATCATGGTCGTGCGGAGAAGACCAAACATAAACTTCGTAGATGTCGCTCCCTTTTGAGTAGGCATCAAACTCACAATTTCACGATGCTTAAATTTTCGGCACGAGGGAGAAGCTCGTCGCAGGATTGCAGAATTTTTAATGACTCTCTCCAACTATGTAGCACGACTTGGCTGAGAAAAACCTCGGATTATGAAACCAAGCTCTGATGATTATTCATTTGAACTGTCGGGAAGATCTAGAAATGTGAAAGAGACAAAGCGGAGGAAGGAAATAGTCAAATAATGCTATGCGATTATCTAACTACAACACTCAAGTCATTATCCCATTATAGTGGGGTCGGCTATATGGATCCTTTGTCACCATTGTTCTCTATCTTTTGTCATAATTGCACTAATGCCTAAGTACATCACATCTTTCCTTATAGTTTCATTCCAAGCCATTATTGATCTACTCCTCCCCCTTTTAACATGCCCAGTGACTAAACTCTCACAACGGCTAATATGTGCTTCTAATGGTCTTCTTTGTGCGTATCCGAACCATCTTAGTCGAACTTCTCGCATGATCTCTACAATTAGTGTCATTCTTATCTTATCCCTCATACATTCATTCTTAATTCTATCTAGTCTCATGTGTCCACACATACACCTAAGCATTCTCATCTCCACAAGTCCCATTTTTTGCTCATGTGCACAATTCACTGCCCAACACTCAGAACCGTAGAGCATCGCTGGTCTAATTGCAATACGTTAAATCATGTCTTTAAGTTTTAATGGTACATTACGATCACAAAAGATTCCTGACGCGCCTTCCACTTCAACCAACCTGCTTGGATTATATGTATCACATCTTTATCTACACCTCCATTTATTGAACTATCAATCCCAAATATTTAAAGCACTCGTTGTGTGAAATATTTTGATCACCCAACTTAATAACGGAGATATTCGTCCTTCTTGCACTGCTAAATTTAAGCTCCATATACTACGGCTTTGCCCTGCTACACCTAAAACCCTTATTTTCTAAAGCGTATCGTCAAGATTCAAGTTTCACATTTGCACCCTCGCACGTCTCATCGGCCAAAACAATACCATCTTCAAACAAGAAACACCAAGGTATTGCTTGTTAGATAGGTCTGGCGAGCTCATCTAAGATAAGGGTAAAGAGATATGAGCTTAAAGCTGATCCTTGATGTAACAAACATGGATAGAAAATTCCTATGTTAATCCACCAAAAGTCCCCATCCACATCACTCAATTTGTGTACGTATCTTTGAATATATTAATGCATGATACATTTACAACTTTCTTTTCTAAGACTTTTCAAAAGATCTCTCTTGAAAACCTATTATAAGTCTTCTCAAGGTCGAAAAATAGCATATGCCAGTTTCTTTTTTGATAGTCGTCAATGAGTTTCCTCAAGAGATGTATAACTTTCACAGTCAACTGCCCTGACATGAATCCAAATTGGTTCTCTGAGAATATTAGTCTCTCATCTTACTCTTCTTTTTATTACTCGTTCTCATAGTTTCAACTTCAATACAACAATTACAAACAACAACACTTAAGCCTTTTTCCAACTATGTGAGGTCAGTTATATGGATCTTTTGCGATTATTAAATTGAGAAAGAAAAAATAATGTCTAATTTTAGGTGCGCATAGTCAAGACTGAAGTGCGGATAACAATCATCAAAGAATATTTAAGGACAGATTTCAAAAAATTCGTAAAATTTAAGGACTAATTTATTAAACGCGTGCATTTAACGTTGGCAATAATTTCTCGTGGTGGTGGGGCCGCGGGTTGATTTCAACTCTCCTCCACCCCTAATGCTATTTTGGACTTCATATGGGGGACAAGAAGCAGGCCTTCATTGTCTTGTCCAAATACTTCGTTTTGTTATGCAAGGCTGAAACTATCGCCATAAATGCTCTCGTAGAGAAAGATCCTTAAGGGTCCGTTCCTCTACACAGAATTGAAATTAGATATTGAAATTGAATATTAATGAATATTGTGAAATTAAATATTTGTGACTAATTCTAATTCCAGCGTTCGCCTAATGAAAAATATTCTTGAATATTATGTAATTGATCAATTATTTTGTTCGTCTGTTAAATAAAATTCAATATAAAAAATGAAAATATTATGAAGAAACTAATATAAACAAATGTGCGTTATGATCGCGATTTTTTTGCTCGGGAGCGATTTTTTGCCCGGACGTGAGTTTTTTTCGTCCGGCTGCGATTTTATTGCCCGGACGAGATTTTTTTTGCTCGGCCATGATTTTTTTTCACGGGCGCAATTTTTTCACGTGGCCGCGTTTTTTCACCCGGTTACATTTTTTTGCCCGAGCCCGTTTTTGTCGCTCGGACGTGATTTTTTCGTTCGGGGGTAAAATTGCGTCCGGGCAAAAATATTTTATACGACCAAAAAAATGCGCCCGAGAGAAGAATTGCATTCGTGCAGAAAAATCATGCACGGGCGAAAAAAACACAGTCGTGCAAAAAATTTTGCGGTCTGGCAAAAAAATCACGCCTGGACAAAAAAATAATGCCCTGGAGAAAAAAACCGCGGCACGGTGAAAAAATCGCGGCAGGGTGAAAAAATTGCACTCGGGTGAAAATTCGCGCCCGGTCAAAAAAATCGCGCATGTCGAAAAAATAGCGCCCGGGCGAAAAAATCAATCCCAGGTGAAAAAATCACGTCCAGGCAAAAAATTCAAGCCAAGGCGAAAAAATCTCGAGGTGGACGCTCTCTCTGGAAGTCGCGTCGACACTGGCCATTTCGATGTTCTTCTTTGCGTCTTTCTTCCTGAATCTTATGATTCTTCCCCTGCCCTCTTCTCCTCTTCTATCCACCTTCAAACTGTTGACGGTGCGCCTCAATAGCTTCATCAGCGGCAATTTGTGCCTCTACTCGATGCACGAGATTTGAATAGTTAGGGACGGTTTCCCTCATTATAGCTAAATAAAAGCCACTATGGCGAAGGTCTCCAAGAAATACTCCCTTTAAGAGTTCAGGGACGAAAAAAATCATTCAAGGATTCTCCTTCATTCTGGCAAAATCCTAACAAATGTGAGGGGTCTCAAACATTCCTTCGGATAGCAACAAATTGATCAGTGAATAGTCTTTCCAGTTCTGTGAAATTATCGATGGCCCTCTCTCTCAAAGAGTGGAGTCAGGTACAAGCTTGTACTTTTAGTGTTGCTGAAAACACTTAGTAGAGCAGTTGATCTGGAGCATTGTAGATTCTCATGATAGTGGTGAAGTGACTGATATGTTCCAACGGGTCATCGATCCCATCAAACATCTCGATATTGGGCAGTTTGAAACCATGTGGGATTGGATGAACTAGAACTTGGGGTGCAAGCGGGGAACCTTGGCAAAGAGGATGATGTACGAGAATGTCCTGTTGCCCGACATGTCTGCATTCTTCAGCGATAACTTCACGTATCTCTTCACGGGTAATCCTTCTGCTTGGAGGCACTCACACTTCTTCTGTGTAATTGCGACGGTGACCAACTGCAGTTCCCCTAAGAATAGGATGATTGGAGCTAGCCACGTCAGAGAGTTCTTCTGACATTCCCTCCCTATGAGGAGCTTCTTGTGCTGGAGGATGATTTGACATTATAGACGGGGGATTGACAAGCGCTGGTGGCTGAAGCGGAGCATGAGGTGCTCCTAAATTCCTGAGGAGAGCTAACATCTCCGTTTGTTGCTCCTCCATCTATCATACACATCCTTCCAAAGCCGCCACAGGCGCAAGTATAGCTTCTGTCTCATGTGGCACACAAGCGAATGAGAGTGAGCTGGCTCAATGCGCCCTCTCGGAACGGATCCTTTGGTAGTTTGAACAATTTTTTGTCATTGAAGCGAGCCTTGAGTACCGCTGAGTTGAAGGTATTGTTTTATGAAGTTGTTGGGAAATTACTTTCCACAGACGATGCTAAACTGTTGTGGTCTAACTTGGCGCTCCTATATCAGTCTGAATGTGACCGTCTTAGCCTGAGAGCAGTCGAGCGCACAATCAATCACAAAGTAAGAAGTAAGTGCACAAAGTGATTTTAACATTAAAAAACCTCTTCACCAGTTAAAAACCACGTGACTGGATCTGTGTCGGTCAAACTCCACTATCAGCTCAGGTTACAACTTTTTTGTAGAATCAAGGGCGACAGACCGCTCCTCGTTACACTTAGGAGATGAGAGAGAATCTTTGGTGCTCGGCAGGCAACAGGATGCTCCGCGCGAGGTTTAACTTTCAAACCTTGGTGTGTGGACGGGCATGGAACGCGCGGAATGAGGTTAGAGCGGCTTTTCTGGAGGTTCAGAACGAACAAGACTTCCTTCCTACAATGGGCAGAGTTTCTTCTTTGTGGTGATGTTGTAGACTTTGCTGAGTTTCTGATGGATCGGAGATGGCACGTGGGGAGGATTCTGGTGGAGGGACAGTGGCGTTGGAGGATTCTGGTGGAGGAATGATGGCTCGTAAGAGAATTCCGACAAAGCTCTGACCTGAGGAAGAAGAATGCACGGAGGAGAAAGGTGGGAAATGAGGAGGCCTGAGACTCCTTTTATAGCTTGCAGAGGGTGGTTATGGTAGTTATGCAGCTATAAACACACTGTAACTGTAAGTGTATATTCGGACGAATAACGGGTTTGGGGGCTTTGCGGATCTTAACCCTAGGTTTTACTATAAATACCTAGCTGGGGGCAACAGGGAGCAGATTCCACTTAGATCTTCCTTCATATGTTTCGAGCACCCGCTTACATTCTCGAAACAGTTCGCTCCCTTCGCTGGTGCTCGTCTCCCGTGCATGGATCGAGGGCCAGCCGCCGCTCGCTGTAGGCCGATCGAGGATCTGTCTAGCCCAGCCCTTCCCGTCGCCGGTCGCCTGTTTGGGGTCGTTGCCGCTAGATAGAGGAGCTCCGTTGGTCTGGGGCAACGTTTCTTCCTCGCCGATCAAGAGGTGGAGGAGATCGGTCGCCGTCGCCGTTTGCGTCGAGCCCTAGTTTTTCCGCTCCCGAAGGATCCGGTCGACGATCGACGATTTTCTTCCGGTCGACGATCGTCGAGCCTCCAGTTCGAAGCCTTCGGTCGACGTTTTCCCGGTCGACGTTCGACGTTTTCTTCCCGGTCGACGATCGACGATTTTCTTCCGGTCGACGATCGTCGAGCCTCCAGTTCGAAGCCTTCGGTCGACGTTTTCCCGGTCGACGTTCGACGTTTTCTTCCCGGTCGACGATCGACGATTTTCTTCCGGTCGACGATCGTCGAGCCTCCAGTTCGAAGCCTTCGGTCGACGTTTTCCCGGTCGACGTTCGACGTTTTCTTCCCGGTCGACGTTCGACGTTCTCTTCCGGTCGACGATCGTCGATCCTCCCGTTCGACGATTTCTCTGGTCGACGCTTTCCTGGAAGCTGATCCAAGTCTCTGTTCCTGTGCTCGGGCTTGTAGCAAGAGAAGCAATGAGGAATTCTTCCTTGTCCTCTCCGGTTCCCATGAACAAGTTGGAAAAGTTCACGGCCTCCGAGTTCAACGATTGGAAGTTGAACACGCAATTTGGGATGAAATACCTGAATGTCTTCTACACCATCAAGACTGCTCGTGCTGACGTTGCTGGGACTGCAGATGAGGCACAGTGGGCTGAAGATGAGGATTTCTGCAGGGACTACCTACTGAATTGTCTCTCTTCCAGTCTGGCCAAGAACTACATCAAGATGCAGTCTGCGAAGGAGATCTGGGAAGCCCTAGAGGAGCACTTCAGACAGGAGGAGGACCTCTCCAAAGCTCATCTAGTGGACAAGTTCCACTCCTTCAGCTTCGACGAGGAGAAAGCCATTCTCCCCCAGGTATCAGATTTTGAAAATTTGGTTGATTCTCTGCATAGTGAGTCCATTAGCCTGCCCGAAAGTTTTGTTGTCGGCACAATTGTGTATAAGCTGCCCTCCTCGTGGTACAATTTCAAAACGGAAATGTACCGCAAGAAGATGCAAGTTGGTCTGAACGACCTCAAGCGCTTCATTCGCATTGAGGACGAGAACCGGACGAAGCACGCTTTGGAAGCTGTTGGCAAGCAGAAGGCTGCTGCCAACATGATTACAAGCTCCAAGCGCGCTCCTCCCTCTCACAAGACCAAACCGCCTCGCAGTAGCCCTCAGGTTGCAGGACCGAGTAGACCCTCTAAAAAGTTTAAGGGTAAATGCTTTAACTGCAACAAGTGGGGACACTATGCATCAGACTGCAAGCTACCGAGGAAAGAAAGAACTAGAGCACCGCCAGAAGGCAACCAGGCTCATCTGGTTAGCCACGCTGAGCCATCCGACTTTGTTGCCATGGTCGGACACGCGTAGGCCAGCACGGAGTGGTTCCTAGATTCTGGGGCAACGTGCCACGTTTGCAACAACGCTAATCTTCTGACAGAGCTGAAGGATGCAAAGGAATCAGTGACTGTTGCAGATGGTGGCACAGCCGACGTACTGAAGGTGGGAAACGCAACTCTGATGCTCTCCTCAGGTAAGTCTTTACTTTTAAAGAACGTCAAATTTATTCCTTTCTTATCTGCTAACTTAGTGTCTATTAGTTTACTGTGTGATGTTGGTATGTCTATTAACTTCTGTGGCGGTCGAGTGACTCTGTCAGTCAACTCACATTACTTTGGATGTGCTTACGTCCAGAATAGGATGTACCGTTTGAGTCTAGCAAATAAGGTAGTGCAACAAGTTCAATTGAACTTAGTTAGCCCTAGGACTCTACATGAGAGACTAGGACACGTAAACTATTGGAAAATGTTCCAAGTCGCTAGAACTCATAAGATCACACTAGACACTAAGTCTCCTCTTGGGAAATGTGAAGTGTGTGCTCAGACTAAGATCACTAGGAAACCTTTTGGCACGGTTACTAGGAGCACAACACCTCTTGAGCTTATACATTCCGATATTTGTGACTTTAAGAGTTTTGTCACAATAGGTGGGAGGAAGTATATGATCACGTTCATAGATGACTGCACGAGATTTTGTCATATTTCGTTGCTTAAAACTAAAGATGAAGCGTTTGAAAAGTTTTGTCTCTTCAAAACCAGGGTAGAAAACCAGTTAAGCATGACAATTAAAAGGTTTAGAAGTGATAGAGGAGGAGAATATATGTCCAGTGAGTTCAGATGCTTCCTTGCTTCACAGGGCATCATAGCAGAAACCACTGCTCCTTACTCCCCCCAATCTAACGGCATAGCCGAGCGTAAGAATAGAACGTTAACAGAGATGTTAAACTCTATGCTGCTCACTGCAGGCATGCCTTCCGCTTATTGGGGAGAAGCAGTCTTGACTGCGAATCACATTCTGAACAAAGTTCCCCATGCTAAGTTAGTGGTTACACCCTACGAGCTTTGGTTTAAGCGACCGCCGTCTTTAACTAGACTTAAGACCTGGGGCTGTATAGCCTATGTCAGGGTTCCTGACCCTAGACGGTCTAAGGTTGGACCTAGGACCAATACATGTGTCTACTTAGGTTGTGCTGAAGATAGTGTTGCTGATAGATTCTTAGACCTGTCTAATAATATAATTATTGAATCTAGGGATGCTGTGTTCTTTGAGGATAAATTCCTCAAAGATAAGAACTTAACTATCCCAGGTATGCAAGCAACTATTACTGAGGACGATCCTGAATCAGTACCGAGCACCTCCTATTCCGTTCCAGTAGACAACTCTGGCCTAGAGTCTAGAAGGACTTCAGTGAGAGAGCGAACCCCTAGAACCTTCGGTAGTGATTTTGTCACTTACCACGTCGAGGCCGATCCATCTAATTTTAAGGAAGCGATGAGATCAAGGGATTTCCTACTCTGGAAAGAAGCAATTGAGGATGAGATGAACTCTCTCCTTCAGAACGACACCTGGATGTTAGTTGATAAGCCAATAGGGGCTAAAACTGTCGGGTGCAAGTGGGTTCTGAAAAAGAAGTTAAATCCCGATGGTAGCGTAGCTAAGTATAAAGCACGCCTGGTGGCTAAAGGTTTCACACAAGTAAGCGGAGTAGACTATTTTGACGTATACTCACCCGTGTGTCACTTAGCAACCATTAGGGTTCTTCTTGCTATTTCGGCCATTGAGAACTTTATTGTTCATCAAATGGATGTTAAGACTGCGTTCTTGAACGGAGATCTGACCGAAGAGATCTACATGAGTCAACCTGAAGGTTTCATTGTAGACGGTCACGCAAACAAGGTCTGTAAGCTTTTAAAGTCGTTATACGGATTGAAGCAAGCGCCGAAATTATGGCATGAGAAGTTTGACTATACTGTAAAGAACATGGGATTCATGTCGAGTCTCTCGGATAAATATCTTTACATACGTCATAGATCAGACCACGTCGTCATAATATGCTTGTATGTGGATGATATGCTTATTCTTGGATCTGATCAATCCGCAGTGGATGACGTAAAGTCAGGTCTAATTAAAGAATTTAGCGTGACGGACCTCGGTATAGCTGACACTATACTAGGTATGCAAGTGAGCTTTGGGAAACATGGCATTTCCCTAAGTCAAAGCCACTACATCCAGTCCTTGTTGGACACGTGGGGATACAGTGAACGTAAAGCGGCTGAGACACCATACGACTATTCTAACCGCTTAAAGCCCAATGAAGGAGCTGCGGTTCGACAGTTAGATTATTCTAAACTGCTTGGTAGCCTCATGTACGCTATGGTCTGTACGAGACCTGACATAGCCTTCACGGTCGGCATGTTAAGTAGGTTCACTAGCAATCCTGGCCAAGACCATTGGGATGCCCTCGATAGGCTGATGCGTTACTTAAAGCACACCCGAAAGTATGCTTTATGTTATAGTGGTCATCCTCCCGTTCTGGAAGGATATTCTGATGCATCATGGTGCTCAGAAATAAACAACAGCAAGTCCACTAGTGGATTCCTCTTTACACTAGGAGGAGCAGCTGTAGCCTGGAAGTCCAAGAGACAGTCGTGCATTGCACTCTCATCCATGGAATCCGAACTCTATGCTCTAGCTTCGGCTGGTGAAGAAGCAGAGTGGTTAAGAGATTTGGTGCTGGACATTCCACTGTCGGGCCTGAAACTGAGTTCTATTGCAGTTTACTGCGATAATCAGGTTACTAAAACGGTTGCTACGAACACTTTGTTCAATGGCAAAAGAAGGCAACTCAGGATGAAACAGGCCTGGTTGACCTCTCTCACAAGCCAAGGGATTGTGACCCTGGTAGATGTGCGAACGAAAGATAATGTTGCAGACGCCCTTACTAAAGGATTAAATAGAGCTCTCACAATCAAAACATCGGGGGAAATGGGATTAAAGTTCATAGAAATATGAAACTTTCCTCCAACGTTTATGTTTTGATATGCACGAGCCTATAGCTGCCAACATTCAAGCATCTAATAAGTGACAGACTGAAAACCCCAAATAGTTTCTTGATGAAAACCCAAGATGGTTGGATGCGGGTTATTCCACATTTGATAACCTAACGTCCTCTCATTGTAAGTTGATTCAAGAGCTATTCAACTGGGAATTGAAAGTCGTTGTATATGTTAATCTAAACATCATTGGTCACAGCACATTATTCCACATTTGATAATGTTGCACGTGATGTGTGCCCACATGTGTTGGTGAGGCACATAGTGATCAGTAATGAGTAAGGTAACGTGACTAGTCCTAGTTAGACTGGATGAGATGCTGACAGAGTTACTTCACCGTTGCTAGAAGTGCTAAGCTCATTTAGTAAGAGCTAGTTTACTTTAAATGTTACTGCATATGTTTATGAATTCATTGAGTCTGACTCATGAAATTCCTTGCAGGCTACGATGGAGATTTTGGAGGAGCTGTAGACCTGGACATGGATGACGATGATCTACTAGATGAGTAGAATCATCAAACGTTTGATTCATGTTTTTTGTTTTGTTTTGTAATAATTCAGACTTTGATTGGGATAGCATCTGTGTGGTGGTTTGCCGTATAGGCAAAACCTTTATTTTGATCTTTTAGTATGATCTGTCCTGATTGTCTTGCTTAGTTTGGATTATTATTTTGTCTATGCTCCAGCACCCCGAAACGTCACCGTTATTTGTCACGAATATAGGAGGAGATTGTAAGTGTATATTCGGACGAATAACGGGTTTGGGGGCTTTGCGGATCTTAACCCTAGGTTTTACTATAAATACCTAGCTGGGGGCAACGGGGAGCAGATTCCACTTAGATCTTCCTCCGTATGTTTCGAGCACCCGCTTACAGTAACCACACAAATTAATATTTTTATCATAGTTTTAGAGTGTATAATACTCTCTAAATGCAAGCCGTAATTATGACCATAATGCCCCCCACTAACGGTGGAAGTTACGCGGGCAGTTTTTCCCCGGAACAAGTGGTCATGATCGCGGCGAGTTGATCGGATGGTGGAGGAAGGGCGCGACGCCGCGACTGACGGGGAACCGCCGCCCTTTCACCGGCGAGGGACGTGGCAGCCTCCCGCGTCGGTCACTCTTGGCCAGTAAGGTGTCGGCTGGCTGCCAATCACCAGCGCGACTTTGGCTGGGAGAGGGAAGTGGCCGGCCAGGGCTGCCCCCCCCCCCCCCCCTCCGACACCGACCACCGGTCGAGCGACATACGCTAACGGAGACGGAGAGCCCGACCTTGGCCGACTGCAAGATGCGTCAGACCAAAGCCAGGGCGCGCAAGGCGCGGCCGGTTGAATTCGCTCGGCCGGTGGGTCGGGCGCATCCGACCGCCACCCACGGCCTCTCACGACCGCAAAGGCTGTCGTGGGGGGGGGGGGGCGCCCGGTGGGGTGGTCGCGCCATGTTGCCGCAAGGCGTGGCCGCTTCACCGGCCAGAAGTCAGGTCGGCCTAGGCCGAGCAGCCGACAAAGAGTAGAGGAGGAGGGGGGCGGCCGTTGGGCAAGACCTAGACAGCCGTCAGGAGGGAGATCTCGTGCGAGCATATCGCGCGCGATCGCATGCGGCGGTCAAACCCTTGTCCCCACCAAGATAATCGGGGCATGAGGAGTGGGCTATCCGCACCCCTAAATTCTTATAAAATGAGTCTTGCTCATATCACTGACGATTACAGCTTGTTCGCGAGTGATCATGAAAGAAGGATGCAGGAAAGAGAACAAGTGACTATTTTATTGCTTGATGAGGTGGTCATGTTACGTTATGGAGGTCCCGTTGCTCGCGTACCTAGCTAGGAGTGTATAGAAACTCTATCACCCGAATCAAGTGTTCTGTAAGTTCGAGGGAAGACATCAGAGATTGCCAAATCTTCATGGGGACATTTTTTGCGGTGCGAGAACAATCTTCCACCAATAACAATAAGGTCATATATTTATAGGCAAGGACGAGGCGGGAGAGAGGGGGGACTTGCTATCAGAAGGTGCACCCCATCCTGAGGCGAGGCCGTCCGAGCTTGCAGAGGTGGTTCAACGAGCTCCCCGAGCCGCTCTCCTGAGCTAGCCAAGGCGATTAAATGAGATTGCCGAGGTGCTTAATTTTCTGAGCTGGCCGAGGCGGTCTCTTGAACATCGCCCAGTTGACCTGTTGTGCAAGGTTGGGACCATCCATGTGCGAGGTCTATCTGGCCGCCGACTAGCTGGGTGAGCTGACCTTATCATTCGCCGAGGCAATAATGAGCTGTTTCTTGTGAGGGTATCTAGGTAATTTTCTTTGAATATGAGGCCGTTTGTTGATCTCGCCGAGTATGGGCCGTGCAATTCTCACCATGTAAAAAAGCAAACTAATTTGCGCATAAAAGTGGATGGAGTTACTTAGGCTCTGTTTGGGAGGACTTATTTTCACCGGTCAAGCGGTTACGATCGCATGAATCGGACTTTAATTATGAACCGATTCATGCGGTCGTAACCGCGTAACCGGTGAAAATAAGTCCTCCCAAACGAAACCTTAGGTGTTGATCATCGTATTCACAACCGCGTGCCGTATATGATATGCGTACGTCTCCGGGGGGATGGATTTTTTTTTTTTATGCATTTTATGTAGGGATAGAAAACATTGCATTGTGAATATAGATTTTGTGGGCAAACTATTGTATTCTAGATAGTAAATAGAAGAACATGAAGCCTAGTTACGCACGCAAAAAAAAAAAATATAATTTTCAACAGAAAATTTATTATTGATAAATATAAAATAGCATTGTTTTAGAATACCTTTTTTCAAGGAATTACAAATTTACAATCAATAAATATGATCATTTTGATTATGATACTCGCCATTTATTTTTATTACTATTTTTATTATTATTATTATTATTATTATTATTATTATTATTATTATTATTATTATTAGGCAAAACCCTTAGATCAGTCCCCAAAGTTCTTCTCCTTTTTGAAATTGGTCCCTAAAGATTTAAATGCTGGAAATTAGTCCCTAGTCTTTAGCTAAAGCTTCAAAACAGTCCCATTTAACATTTCCGTTCAAAATGCTGAGGGCAAAAAGGTAAATCTTTCATTATTTTAAAAATAACCTGATCTAAAACCGAAACCCTAAGACTTCTTCGCCCATCTTCACGAGTTCCTTCCCCCTTTCTCGAGAGCTACTGCTGCCACAGCCATTTCAAAATCCGCCGCCGTCGGACCTGCAGCCAGCGACGATACCTACTACCGGGGACGAGACATACTACCGGCAACGAGACCTACTGCTGGAGACGAGTCATGTTCGCCTGCGATACTTGCTGTTTAGAAAAATTATCTCCGCAATATTACTATTTTAGTTGTTTTGATGCAACTGATAGTTCCAGATTCTATCTTCCAAATCATGCTCGATTGCATGTTTTTTTATTTTATTTGTCAAACCTTCTTATTCGAAGTTTATGTAAGCTATTTTGGATTCCTAATCAATTGAAATGTGTGGATTCCAATGTTTTAAGCTTTTATTTTGTCACTTTATTTTTACCGCAAATTTTTTTTCCTCAAGCTTTTAGCTCTTATTTTTCAGGTTTTATGTAAGCTACTTTTTTACCGCAGGCTTTGACAAACTGTATAATATATTTATATGTTCTGAAATTAACATATGAAATTTTAGTTTTTCACTGTTTAAGAAATGGAAGGAATATTGGAGGTATGATGTTATTGGGGCGTATGCTAATATGATGTTATTTTAACATTTTAAAAACAAATGAGGCTATTTTGTTAAATTCCGTTAGTATTTTCCGTTAACTAGGACTGATTTCAGCATTTTGATAAAGGTGGGGACTGATTTCTTGCTTTTATAACTTGTGGGACTGATTTCATAAAGTGACAAATATTAAGGGACTGATTTGATGATTTTGCCTTATTATTATTTGGATTCAAGTCCTAGAAGCAGTCTCTTGCAACAATACACGATAAAATCTGTCTTAATTCCACCCTTGTGCTGGGACATTTCTCTGGATCCTCATTGTGCGGGAATGCTTTGTGCACCGGACTGCTCATAATTCAGTGACATGAGTTATTAGGCCTAGCTGGTGGACTGTGAGTCTGTTTGGCGCAGCTCTGGCGGCTGGAAAATCTCTATTCCAGCCACTAGAGCTGCTTTATATGTGTTTGAGACAGCTCCTTATGAAGAGCTTTTCAAAAATCTGGAGCTGTTTTGCAGCTTTTCAGAAATCTCCCCCCCCCCCAGCTTCAGCTCCCTCAAAATAGCTTTCTTCATCACAGGTTTTGGAAATCTAATGGTTTCTTCAGTTGGAACATGCTCAGAGGCCGGACGGCCTTCCTCCGGTGATTCCGAGCCCCGGACGGCCTTCCTCTGGCGATTCCGAGCCCCCGACGTCCTTCTTTCGGCAATTCCGAGCGCACTTCTGCACAGAACACCCAAACAATCTGCAACTTTTCAAAACTGCTCCTCAGAGATCTATTTTAAAACAATTCTATCCGGACAGCAGCTTTTCAATCCGCCAGAGATGTCCCAAACAGAGCCTGTGACTAATATATTAATTGGACAAGTTTCAAGTTTTATCATTGCACCGAGCACCGACAAATCCGCGAGAGTCGCAAATTATTGAATTCATCGGATAATATTCAATAAAAATCATAAGCTATAGGGTTATTGTCACACCTGATTTTGATCTCTGCGTAGGCACTCTATATTTTGTATCAATGAAATAACTCAAAACTTTAGGCTAAATATTTGCATCCGGGACTCGGGCCAAAATCAACAGATTGTGTCATGTGTAACGAAAAATTATCAAAATTATAAATGAATGGCTTAGAGAGACTTCCGTTCATAACGAGAACTTGAACTCAAATATTTCGCAAATTGTAGATCATTTTATTGGGACGAAAATCCGCCCAAGCCAATATCAAGATATAGCTTAACTAAGGCTCCGTTTGGGAGGACTTATTTTCACCGGTCAAGCGGTCACAATCGCATGAATCGGACCATAATTAAGACCCGATTCATGCGGTTGTGACCGCTTGACCGGTGAAAATAAGTCCTCCCAAACGTAGCCTAAAGGAATATTGGGGGATATATATCAAAGAGGCTTGGAGTGAATATAAATTATATCCTTAATTATTCTTTTATTAGTGAGATTAAAAATTAAATAAAACTAACTAGTAATCATTACTGAATATTTAATGAAAATGACCGGAATAGTGAGGAGTTATTGTGCTGGGTCCCGAATGGCCCGGGACCATGAAAGAGCTGGTGCGTGAGATAGCACCTTGGGCCCGTTGGCCAACAGTTTCATTGTTGTTGATTGTTGGGCGCAATTCGGATCGGTTCGATTCAGTTTCACTTAAAATCAAGAATCGATCTGTATAAGTTCGGTTTCAAATATTTGGAACCGGAACCGACCAACGGTTCTAAATTATAAAACCGGAATCGAACCAGAAATATCTGTTAGGTTCCGGTTCGATTTTCGTTTACTTAAATTTAGGGTGTAGATATGTTGTATTAGAAAAAATAAATGCAAAATTAATGTTTATAAATCAAAGGAACTAGAAGATCATAATCTTGCATGACTCTAAAATCATTAATGTCTCTTAGATCATTTAATACATTTAATAATCTCATCATAAAATATTTTATGTTCAATGATTGTAACAATTAAGCAAAAGTTCAACATTGTCAAAATATGAGCAAATAGTTTACAAAATTACACATGAAATATCACTATCAAGTTAATTATTCATCAATCTCTTTCAAAAAAATTTTGCTCACCACAAATATATTTTTGATACATAAATTCAATAACTCGATTTTGGGTCGGTTCTGGATACTCGAGTGTAAGAACTGAGAATTGAATCAAGTGGTCGGTTCTGAAAATTTTGGACCCAGAACCGAACCGAGACACATAAGAACCGACCTAAATCGCTCGGTTCGTTTTGGTTCCGATCCAGTTCTCGAATTTTCGGTTATTTTTGCACACCCTTATAGTTGAGAATATTTTCCATCAGTCACAAATCTTACAGACGGTCCGGACGCAATAATTTTTCCATCATAGTATCAGTGGCCAAAGGGCTTGTGCAAATTGCAATATCTCTCGGGCCTAACGATTTAAAATAACAATGATTATGACCGCCACAAAGGGAAAAATGCTAATTTTGAACATAAAAACAAATGATTTCTTTCTCACTTGAGATTGGGTGTTCACGAGCGACAATTCATAACTGTCATTCGCGGGCTCCATTATCATGCCAAACAGATCCTTCGTAGAGTTCGTCCAAAGTTGCTAAGATGCACACACGTTTGGGACTCTAAAACTCTATATATTCCAATGGCATTTGCAACTAACAATTTAACTTCAATTTACACACATTCAGCATTCTTGTAAGAAAACATTGTTTCAAAATTTTAACAATTTTTTGTTTATTATTTTATGAATGTTTTCAATAAAGACAGCATTTATATTAATTTGGCGGTGGCATAGATAAATAGTTTGGATTGGCGGACTCAAATTCACATAGATAAAGGAGATAGAGCGCCGCACCGACGATGCGGCATGCCGGAGAGAATGAGAAAGTCGAGGATTGTATTGTAGTAAAGCTCATGAGTAAGAGAACGAGAATGACAAAGATTGGCGAGCATTAATAAGCTTTTTTATGTTGTAACAATGAATTGGATTGTTGTTTGTATTGCATTCAATTCCTTTCATTTAAATCGTTCGTTAATGAGATTTATGTGATAGGTTTTGTCTTATTGATAATTAACCTGCGTTACAAAATTAGATATTTGTGATGATTACGGCTTCATTTTGTAGAAAGGGTGCCGAGAAGAGAGATTCGAACGAAGATCGAAATAAAAAAACAATACAAACACAAAGATATACAGAGGTTCACTCAAATTGGGCTACGTCCTCTCTCCCCTTCTCCCCTTTCTTCTTGTATTCACCAAAGCAAAATATAGATTACAAAGTTACAAGGATCAAACCGATCCTACCTTACACCTCGCTCTTTGGACAAGAAACGGAAAGAAGAACCGCCGCCGGAAAACACCTCTCCTTGGGATCTCCAAAAGGTGCTTCCAAAACCTCCTCAGCCGAAACCGCTCAGAAAAACTCGTAACCCTAAAATTCGGGTTACACGCCTATAAATAGGCCACAGAACCGGAAACCGGATATCCGCACACCCGAATATCATATATCCGAAATTTGGTTCGGGACCGCCGCCGGGGGCTCGCCGCCCCCGGACCCTCACGTTTACTGGTACTTCAGTTATCGGAGAGGGTCACGCTCCAACGTCTCTTAGCTCACGTGGGCTAACCCGGTGTGAGAAACAAAAGAGCCGGAAGTGTTCCCCAATAACAACACATTTGGGGGGACTTATTTTCACCGGTCAAGCAGTTACGACCATTTGACCGGTGAAAATAAGTCCCCCAAAAGAAGCCTATGTCATTTCAGGAATGTGTGAGAAGCAAAGGCGAAAATTTGTTGATGTATTACTGTTAAAAATGTGATTATCTACCGATATGTGCTTGGTTATAATCGTGAAATTGTTCTTTCGTGCAAGCGCAAGCGCGTACATTTCAATTGCAAAGGTGAAAGCTACACATGTCTTTAGTCACATTTTTATGAATATAACTTTTACAACAATTGTTCACCACCATTCGCAAAGGCATTGTTTCAGATAGTGACAGCAGTGAGAAAAGTTCTATTCACATCGTCCCCTTCATTTTGGAAGTGTTTGGTTTCTCGATCGCATGGTGAGAAAAGCGCTCGTGTCAAAAGAATGTTTACAAGGCTTCTGCGAAAGCACCGAACCATCCCACTTTTAGAAAATCTAAAAAAGCTTCTCTTCCAATAGAACCACATCCCCTTCTCTTCTCCAACATTTTTCTTATCACTATTTCTCTGAGAGCACTAATCACAAAAATAATTTCTCACCCCTACTTTATCAACAACTACAACAGTTCGAACAGAGTCAATGTGTCACTGCATGTTAGATTATCTATCACAATTGTTTGCAATCAGGGGCGGATTTAGGGGGGCTGGCGGGAGCCCGCCCCAACGCCCTCTCAAGAATTTTTGTAAACTAGATGTTGAATTTGGATTCCTTTCGTCGAGTCAATTAATTTTGACTACTTATACATCCAAAACGATGTCCAGATAAGAGAGAAAAATGTCTGGAAAGATGGAGATGTTTACATTTTTTTTGTTAGAAGAAGAGAATGATCACATGAGAGCTAACTAGTTTAATTAAATTTTGTGAATATGACATATGTAAATCTAGTTGAGATAGGTGCAACCAATTTTGACCTCGCCAAGTCCACCTTCTTTTTTCCTTATAACACTAAATAAAATTTTAATTAGTGCCCCTCACACATAGAAAATAAGCCGCTATGTGACTTCGTTTATTTTTGAAAATCAAATTCCAACACTGTACTTGTTGATTACGAGTTTTTCAAACTTCTTGAACGGTTCTGATCCCCCCCCTGTTGAAATTCTGGATCCGCCTCTGTCTGCAACTAGTCTCAGGCTCCATTTGGCACGGTGGTGACGGTCGTAAACGCATGAGGTAAAAGGTCATTCAATTCGTTAAGGATCACTTAACAAATGACACTTTAACCCCGAGTTCATGCCTATCACCGCCGTACCAAACTAAGCCTTAAAAATAGCTATTATAGATATTTACAACGAGTTTTAAAAAATTCCAGATTAGGGTTTATCGGTCCCAAAATCAAAATGTCTTCGCCTAATTAAGTGGACTGTCCCGAAAAAAAAATCATTTAAGCCCCTAAATTTGCCTCAATAAACGTGCAAAGAGTATCAGCCATTGATTCCCCAATCCCATGCCATTATGCAAAGCATGTATACACCTGAAGGCCGATTAAAGAAAGATACAAAGAGTTTACAAAAAACTATATACAGCACCCATATATAATATATTAATTCTCCCATTCAATTTGAGAGTATTTTAGATGACAGAAAGGCCCCTAGAAATTACTATTAATTATCGCGTCTGACAATTAACAAACTAACAATCGGAGCTCTCTCTCTCTCCATCCTCAACTCACCGTCGTCTTCCTCGGAGCATTCCCGCGCATTTCAGCCAGAATTAGCCAAAGAATTCCCATTAGATTTCTTGCAGTGCAGCACTGCATCGTGAATAGAACTCGCGGCCTCCACATCGAAAATCCGGTTCGCCGGCCGCCGCCGATCGTCGGCAATCAAGCCGACATTGCTCATCCTCCGGCCGCACGACCTTCTCGACGAACAATCGAACCTCCGCGGCGCCTTCGAAGAAGCCATCATCCTCAACTTCCTAACCGTCCTGTACAGCGGCACGAGAAAATACAAATACTTTTTCAAGATCTTCGCCGGAGACATCGCCCTTTCCTTATCCCCAAATCTCCCCGGAGTCATGGCAGAATCGGAATAGGCGGAGAAATCGCTCTCGCTCTGACAGGGCGACGATTTCGACGGCGGGAGGAGCACTGAATCCGGAGAAGCGATTGGGCCCTGATTCACGAGATGCAGGGGAAGAAGACGGCCGTGCGCCGCCGCCGCGAGGGAAGCGTCGCCTCCGCTCGGGCGGGTGAAATTGAAATCGAGGGAGTCGGCCCACCGCATCGAGAAGAAATCGAGGTCCATCTCGATGAAGGAGGCGGCGTCGAGGGCGTCGAAGGAGCGGCTGAGGGTTTCTTCCAGAAATTCCAGGGAGCGCTTCGTGTTGCTGTTCAGCCAGTTGCCATGGGAGAAGCTTTCATTGGAGATCTGCTGAATGGCCTCCATGTCGATCAGATTGGTTATTAATGAGTGAAATATGGGATGCTGAGCTCTGCAGAAATCGAGCTTCTGTTAGGGAATATGTGAGAGAAGGGTGAGAGGAAGACGGAGGAGTGGGGGAAGAACATATAGAACCTTGTCGTCGGAAGATGCCAAATTAGGTAGCCTCAACGACAAGGGGAGATTGTGTTGACGGGAATTACAATTTTACCCCTCCGACTTTTGCAATGTACTCATAAGTCTCAAGTAGCAGTGGATGTTCTGAGATGTGAATTTTAAGCGAGGTAAATGTTATGTTTTGTAGGTTTTTTTTGTAATTTCAATAATAAAAGGGGGTGTAATCTATAATTTTTCAAACTTAAGGGGAAGTTTCGATAAATGCCCTAACTATATATATATATATATATATATAATCTTTTACTATAATAAGAAAAAAGTTCTCTTTGATGCAACATTCAAAATTGTCAAATATAGCCTTCTTTTTTTTACCCCAATGACTTAACATATATTTAAAATAACGAGGAAAATTCATAAATATTATGTTCATTTATGTAATTACACAATATTCTCAAATTAAAAATAATTATAAAAATTCATTAAATTAAAAAAGTTTTTAGTAGAACTCCTAAATCTATGATAGACAATCATTTCTATGTGCACATAAATCATTTTTTTTTTAAATTAATTTTTTTGACTCAAAACTATAAATTTTTACAAAATAAATAATGGAATATAAATTATTATATTTTTATGATTCATTTGAGTACTCATTTGCCTATATTTTTAACAGTCTTGAAAAATAACAGTCGTACATTTTTTTACAACTGTAAAATTAAAATCGAAAATTTTGACTTCAATTTAAAAATTAAGAGGTACTGATGGGCTCTAAGTACATTCGCGATTTTAATTTTATAGTCGGGGGGCCCCCCCCCCCGGGCAAGCACTTGCATTGATGCGGGCGCAGCCGCAACGACCGTTGTGGGCTGGCGAAGGCAGCCGGGTGCGGGCGAAGCCCGCTGTCACAGGCCAGGTACTGTGGCGCGTAGCCATAGGGGCGGAACCCCGTGTGTGTGTATATATATATATATAAGATTAGTGAATCCGTTGGAGTAGTCAAAACCCAAAAGTGAATCTGGACCGTGAAATAGATACTATCAATTTCACTCTAAATAAAGAGGATCCTGATTCCTATTTGGGATAGTGTGGGTTTGAGCATTGACAATATGAAACTGTGTTAGCATACACAATGATAATGGATTATTCGTGTCTATAGTTTTGGCATGGCGGCGGCGGCCATGAATATAAAGGTTAAATTGTCATTAGCTAATGCCCATCTAATAAACTTCATTCACTTTTTTGTTCAAATAGATGATGTTTGTTAGATGATCCTTAACAAATGATACTTTAACCCATGCTTTTACAACTTCCACTACCATGCCAAACATAGCCTAAACCTATGACAACACATACAAGACTACGGTGATATTTTTATCTAAAACTATTTTTTTTTTTTGTAAAACAATGTTCGTGGTCACGCTTAACCAAACGTTATCTCTATTTTTTTACAACTACAATGGCCATCGCCATCACATAGTAACCGCTCTCCCAAACTTTTATAAATTTATTCAGGGAGTTATTGAATTGTAAATATAATTTATACAAAAATTTAGTGATATACGCCTTTAAAATTAATAGAACACAATCACGACAAAAAATTCATATAACCTACTACCTGGCCTTTGGAAATATTGATTTAAGTTTTTTTTACTTCTCATGCATAGTATCGGAACTAGGATTTTTGTATGACTCGAGCACGTAAATTTAGATAATAGTTGAAAATGTTTCTTAGCTTTTAGCTTTTTGCCCTTGCATTATTGTGAAGCAAAGTGAAATTAATAGTCAAATGTATTTTTAAAGAAGAAACAAAAAATTTAGCATTGCAATTTCTATTAATATTGATGTCATTAGCAATTAAAGTGAGAAAATCACATCAACCTAAATCCATCTAGAAATATGTTTATCTTTATATATTTTAGTGATATTAAATTCGATCAGGAAGTACACTAAATTGTACCATGAGAAGATTTATCTCCTAATATACTCAAACTTCAATATAAGAAATTAGAACTATCAAAAATATAATTATGATTTATGAATCAAGTATTAACTACCAAAAATTAAACATTAAATCTCAAATCTTTAGTTTAAATACCTTGCTGCAAATCACACTGAAATTACCGGTGAAATCACCAATGAAAATCGGAAATCACAATGAAGTTATTTTCTGCAAATCACTATACTAAAATCTGGAATATTGTATTTTTTATCATTGTATGAATATTAAAAATCAAATCGGAAATGTAAAAAAATCACTACTGAAAAGATGAAACATATGGAATGTGGATATAGAAAATCTGGAATAGAGTCCAAAAATCTGGAAATCGGAATACATACATTGGCTTGCTCTGCAATACCTTGCTGAAAATATGAAAATTTGGACTGACAATTTGGAATAGTGCCTGAAGGAACCCCCGAACTCTCCAATCACCTGCTCGTTGGCCAAAGGAACTGCTGAAAGAGCTGCAAAAGAAAGTTGGAACTCAGGATGTAGATTCGAGAAGCTGGAAATTTAGACTAGAAATATGGAATAGAGCCTGAAAGAACTCCCAACTCTCCAATCACCTTCTCGCCGTCGCAGGTAGCGTCCTCCTCGAAGGATGAAGAGTGTGTAACGGTCTCCTCAACCCACGGCTCGAAAAGACGATCGCCGACACCCCCAGCATCCAGCTCGAAATGGTTCAGCATCAACCGGTCTGCAGACCATGCACCCCAAAGCCTCTCCGCGCATGTTTCTCGACCGCGGCGCATTGTTGAGGCCGGGTCTCGAACCCGCAACATGCTTGATAAAGAGTTTTCAAACCACTCCTCATCACCAATTGAGCTGCAGATGAGTACTCGATCAGGATTAACAACAGAAGAACTGAAGAAGAGTGTTCTGCTCGTTTACTCGGGCCTGGAAGCAGAGAATCAGGAAAGAACTAAGAAGGAACTACAGGTCGAAGAACAACTAAAGAAGAATGCTCATTTGCACTTCTGCATTGCTGGAAATAACGAAAGGGAAAAAGGCTAGGTCATCGCTGCTCAGGGGTTTCACGAAAAACACGCTCGGGCACGTGCCCGAGCGTGTCTAGCCGTGGATCCGCCCCTCAGACATGCAGCTCAGCTATTAATTAATTCCTGAATTTTTTTTAAGAACTTTAGTTTTGGCAGCATTTATGTGCACCAATTTCAACTAATGACAGATCAAAGTTCTAAAGTATTCAACGCATGGGTAATAATTAAATGCATGAATGGACTCAACCTCCTCCATGTCTACGCATGTATGCCTCAACTTCTCCTCCTCCCCCTCTCTCTCTCACAATGCTGACGTTAGTACATATACATATATAATACAGTTTTAGGCTCTGTTTGGGAGGACTTATTTTCACCGGTGAAGCGGTCATGACCGCATGAATCGGGACTTATTTAAATCCCGGTTCATGCGGTCATGACCGTTTGACCGGTGAAAATAAGTCCTCCCAAACGGAGTCTTAGTCATTGAATTTGAGATCTGACAGCTAGCATTAAAGAGAGGAAAAAATATTTAAAAATAGACAGAAGTTTGTGTTGATCGGACGGCTCCCAACGCATTATGGGCACCATCCTTCACATACACGTATGTACCTAAAAATTTTCGCATGCAGAAAAGTACCAAACAGCCTTTTAGAGAAGAGGGTCGTTTTCTAGAGAGAGAGAGAGAGAGAAGGAAGGGGTGATTTCTCTCTAAAACTGGTCTCGGTCTCCGATCCCGTTTTCAACGATTCATTGTTTTATCATGCATGTAGCCATCTTTAAGGGCTACAGCGCAGTATAGCCGGTCTGTCCTGCTGGTACTTGGCGGAGGCCGTAAAGCTTCGAAGATTTCAGAGGTTTTATTACTTTTCTACATATTTTTTTTTATATTTTTTCTTGTGGTTCAGACGGAATCATACAGCTGTGTATGTCTCCGTATATGTCTGATTGTTTGTTTGTGTGATTGTAGCAAACTTTAATTGCTATTTTTTGTTATGAAAAAATGATATTAGACAGATAATTTTCAGATCTTCCAAATAATATATAACGATAAAAAGAGAGTTTACGAAAAATAATAAACACGAAACAATAAAAAACTTCACCAACAAAGAACACCAAATATAAATCGATTATTCGAAATTGAGAGTACGTCCACTGTGCTGACAAAGTAATTTATTTTTCTCAATCATACAATACGACTATAAGAGATGGAAAATAAACAGAGAAATTGATGGTCGTCGGTCGTACGCGTTGCGACGAGAAAGAGATTCGGCGGCAAGAGAAGAAGTCGCCGGCCGAGAGACGAACACACTGCAGCGAGGAGGAAGTCCGTCAACAAGACTGCAGCAAGAACAAAGCCCGTCGACAAGGAGGACGGTCGCCGACCACCAAAATGTCCGGCCTTTATTGTTTGGAGGCTAAAGCTGCAGGTGCGGGAGAGCACAAAGTCAGAGGTGGCAGGACCACCGGTGTATGGCGCGGGCAGCGCAGATTTTTCAATGAGAAGAAATGTTACAGGTAGGTGAGACATCATGTCTCAAAGTCGACGATGATAGGACAGGAGAGCGGTTCTCATATTGTTGCTGGCCAGCGACATCGGGTAACTTTTGATTGTCCTGATCCTACATCGAACTCGACAGTTTGCGCGAGACAGATGCATAATTGCAGTGATGGTTCTTGCAAGGAGGTCGCCAATTTGGCGAGCTCTTCCTTCTAGTCGTGAAGGGGGAGAATTGTTGGGTTCGAGTTCCCTCTTAGATGGACAAAATCCACCACGACCGACGCCGAGAGTTCCGTAATGAAGCGATTGAATCACTTATGGTGCTGGGTTTGAAATTATTATGCTTATATATTATATATATAACTCATAATTTAAGGAAAAATAATGATTTCCTAAATCTAATACTCAGCAGCCCGCCGATGTATAAAACCTAAAAAGTGAAAAGTGAAAAAAAATCCTACACTGATGGCAGCGTCAAGAACAGGAGCCGGCTACTTTTTTTTGTTCTCCTTGCCGGGAAGATTTTCAATCACCTCGTCTCTCTTCTCTCTCTCGTCCCGGTCGGGATTGCTCGCCGGCGAATGTGGGGGACGGCGTCGTGCTGAAGCAAGCGGAGTTGGAGAGGTGGTCGGAGTCTTGAGGCCGCACGGAGTCGAAGTTTGACGGCAGCGTTTGTCGCGAGGGCGGAGACGCCGACGACTCTTTGTACGGGGGCTGATTTTGGAGGCGGTTTTGGCGCCGTGCTTGTATAGCGGGGCGGCAGTGCACGTGTACGGGGGAGTGGTGTAGGCAGAAGCCGATTTGGGCGCAGCCGGAGCGGCGCTGGCGGAGGCCGATTTGGGCGGAGCCGGAGCGGCGCTGGCGGAGGCCGATTTGGGCGGAGCCGAAGCGGCGCTGGCGGAGGCATATTTCTGAGTGCGCATCTTGGCGCAAAGGACGGCAGCGTGCAACCGTCGTATTTACTCAAACGAGTATATTGGGTCGCATCTGCGGATAGCACCGGTCAGCGCGAGGAGGCATCTTAGTCTCAAGTGAACTTTGGCGGCGAGACATCTTAGCCTCGAGCGGGGCAACCTACTGACGGGTTGCGTACTGATCGGAGTGCGCCAGCGACGTCGTGTGTCGACGTAGGCGGCCAACTAGACACAATATTGGAAGACTGCAGAGGATTCAGAGAACCAGTTTGGAGCGAGTCTCTCTGATTCGGACTTGGTCGTCTTTGTCGGTATATCTGCATTTTTTATATTGTATTTATTTCGTGCTAGCTGTAGGATCCATCTGAGGATTGCGGAAGGAAAAACATTGTATTGTTGAACATTATTTAGTGCCGGCTTTTCGGGTTGAACTCCGATCGTCCCGTGGTTTTTTACCCTGATTTTGGGATTTTCCACGTATACACCTGTGTGTTTGATTGATTGTATTTGTTATTGCATTTTTCGCCGACGATTTTGCAGATAGCTCAGCTCGCGTCTTCGCGTGCACTCAGGTCCGTGAGAACTTATTTCTCACAACAGGACGGCCCTGCCGGTTGGGTTAAAATGCTCACAAAAATCAAAATGTATATTACTTGATGAAGCTTGAGGGTTATAAGGCTCAACTAAGGAACTTGTGTTAAATTGTCATTTGTTAACGCCCACGTAAGGGACTTCATCTACTTTTATATATGTTCAAACTGATGATGTTTGTTAGGTGTTCCTTAACGAATGACGTTTTAATCCACGCGTTTACGACCGTCACCGCCGTGCCAAACAGAGCCTTAGTTGCTCGTGGCTGTTGTGGTGGTCATGGGCCAACGTCTTCTCTTTATATGCCCGCCACTAGCATCCAAAGTTCCATCATATTTTGACGGTTGAATCTAGAGTGAGTTTCAATGTTGGGCGGGCCACGGCAGAAACACGCTCAATGCAACATACCACGCAGTGCGATGTATATGATTGATTGCTCGATCAGCCGGTAATTAAGCTTCAAACACTCCTCGGCGACTTCAATCAAATGTTACTGTCTCGTTCATCAAGAATATCGAACCCACCACGGCTATGCGCAAACTTGTTAATTGTATGTCTCGAATCTTAATCCAAAGGCCTCGGTACTCTCTCCATCCTTGCCAAATTTGCAGTTTTTGAATATCTCCAACATTAATCTCTTTTCTGGTCGGATTCCAAACGACTTTGTAAAGCTTCGGAGCGTCAAGTACTTGTCTTTGTCCTGTAACAATTTCTCATGCCTGCCTCCTGATTCCATCGGAGACCTTGCCTCTCTTCATTTTCTTGATTTTAACCATATTATATTCTCTCTCTCCAGATCCTTGCCGCCGTCATTGAAGCAACTGCCTCAGCTCAGTTTCGTAGGCTCCGTTTGGGGGACTTATTTTCACAGGTCAAGCGGTTACGATCGCATGAACTGAACCTTAATTATCATCCGGTTCATGCGGTTGTAACCGCTTGACCGGTGAAAATAAGTCCCCCCCAAACGGAGCCTTAATTGCAGTCGTTGAAGACCTTGCTCGGTCTGTTTTCCATCCAACTTCATTGTCAAATCTGGAACAAGCTAGATTGATGGAGAGGGACCGTCGGGAGGGAGAGGGCTCGTGGGCGGGAAAGAGATCATGGCCTGGCTTTGATGTGCACATAGGAGGATTTTTGGATCGAAATAGAATACAATATTTTTTGATTCATGTGTGATGGAGGTAAGTGATCTTATATTTATTTCGATAGATTCATGTTATTTGACTAATTACACGTCAAAAGTGATAGTCAGATGAGAAAGAAATAACTTCATCAATGAATACATTCATATAATCATATTTTATTTTTGGGAACACAATTAATATTTTATTTGACCAATCTTTGAGAGGAAGCCCGAGCCCGGCCCGGCCCAGCCCGGCTCAAGATGGGCCTGGGCCAAGCGCGGTTGGAAAAAATTCCTGGCCCGACCAGCCCGACCACATCAGGAATTTTGGACATGATTAGAGGAGAATGACAATAACCTGGCATGCGATGTTATATGTAAATCTAGTTGAGATGACTGCAACTATGATGATAAAACATGATAAAAACCGGAATAAAGAACTGATTTTAATGATTTAAAGAAAAGATTTGCGTTATTTGTTGTTTGATGCAAGCAATCAGAAAGATATCCCCCAAAAAAAGATGGCAAGAACTCAAGCAAAATATAAAGAAAATTCATCTCTGAATCCAAGCATCATCTTTAGACGCACAAGCTTCCAAGTCATTGGCATCCGGGCTAGGAGTTCTATTGAGCAAGCTCTTATTCTTCCTCGATTTCGGCTTCTTATACGTGATCGCGATGGCGATGTCGTTGGGAAAGAGGTCGTCGAACACGAATGCGTGGAGTACGGTGGAGATCAGAAGCCCTGACACGGCGATCGTCGATATGGTGGAGAGCGCGATGGACAGAATCTTCGTCAGAGCATTGCTGACCTCAGCCGTGTATCGGATCGTCGCGATGGCGGCGCCGGTCATCGGAAATGTATACGCCCACCAAGCGAGCGAGAATCTGCATCGACAAAGAACTTGAAGTGAGTCAGCCGGCACACTCTTTTTTTTATCTTTGCAATATGTTATAAGTAGATTAAAATTTGTCTATTCGCAGGCAAATTTTGGTTTTTCACAGGGCTCAACTAATCGCACCCTGAATATTAATTTCGAACCTGCGGCTTGTCTACTCACCCCCGGTCAGTCCTCGCAAAATAGATCCCGTGTTTAGGAATTAGGGCAGAGCGAGCGCCGCAAAGAGAAATTTGAAAATAGCCTCCATTTGAAATTTAGAATACTATGGGTTAGCTGTATTTAGAATTTTTTTGTGCCCCTCTGCTGTGACTCTGTGAGTGTAGTTTTTCAAATAAAAATTAAACAAGGAGGGGTTGTTTGAAACACCTGAATCCTCTGAAGAAGTTGATCCGAACAGCCTGTGAAGGAACACAGAGAAGAGTATTAGGCAATATTGACTACATATTATCTGCAGTTTTTGATGAATTCCGACTGCCACTAGTAGAACAAAAGATCCTAAATTTTGGGGCTTTTGACATTTTGCAACCTAGAAATATGGGGATTTGACACTTTGCACTGCCGAATTACAATTTTTTTGCATTTTGCTCCCCCAGGCAAAATTTCAAGGGTATTTAGTTAGGTCTGGGAAGCACCAAAAATGCTCATTCAAGAGTATTTAGGTCCGGACATCACCAATAATCCGGATTGCAAAATGTCAAAATGAGTATTTTCGATGCTGCCCTAACCTAAATACCTTTGAAATTCCAACATGGGTGGTGCAAAATGGCAATTTTGAAAATTCAAAAAAAAAGCAAAAACCATGTATTTGTCGGATGCAGAATCCCAAAAGATCTAATTTTTGTTATTTAAGGATAGATATTATGTTCTAAATGTATGAAATTTCTAACAAAATTTCATTTTTACTAAAATTGCATCCACTTATACTTTCTTCTTAAATCCCATCCAATTTCTCTTTAAATTACAGAAACTAACTTGGGCATATTCAGTTCAAGGAGACGGGAACTTACAAGAGAAGCATAGAGAAACATGGCGATGAAGTAGGCAATTCTTGATCCCAGATCAAAGGTGCCCGTAATCTTGGCCCAAGACATGCAGGCGACGCTCGGAACTGCTATAAACAGGAAGAAGACCGGATGAGATTCCTTGGGCAGCGTCTCGTTCGTCGGAAGCCTCTGATACAGAGTCACAAACAGGACGACATAGTGCGCCAGACCAACCGCGAAGAAGAACAGAGGCCCTTCCTTGATCCCCAGCGACGCCCCCAGCAGAGCTCCGACGAAGTTTCCCACGATGGACATGTGATTCGACGGATTGGCGACCTTCGACAGCCGCCGCTGGCCTCCCGACATCCACTGCCCGTATATTTTCAGCTCCAGACACAGAATTGGCGCCATCAGGACATACCACCAGGCGTGGTGGAGATCGCCGGAAACCCGCGGCGGCACGCCGATGGCCAGGAAGAGGCAGGCGACCCACGGGGCGAAGAAGAAGTTGACGCGCACGGGGTGGTAGTACTCCCGCCGAACGGCTTCGAAGAAAAATATGATCTTGAGTGAATAGATCGCCGCCACCAGGGCGATTAGCGCGGTGGCGGCGCACCAGAGGACCAAATTGACAACCGGGCTGAGGCGGAGAAAACTCAGGGAGGGGGAAGCCGACAATGTCTTCCACAGCATGGCTTGGCTGCTCAAGCCGAGGCACATGCCGAAGGAGGAAATGGGAAAGCGGAGGAGGAAGGGCCATTTGTTGTCTTCCGGGAGAACCAGTTCTTCCGATGCCTATATACATACGAGTTGAGTGTATATATTCTAAGAATATACGCTTTTTTTTGAACTGCGTCTTATATGTATATTTTTATGAGAAGTGTTAGACATGAAAGTTGTAGATCTCGATGAGATCCATAACTTTCATGCTGAACACTTTTTTATTGGATGCAATTTAGACCTCCGATTTGGCCCCTGAAAAAAGTCACGCTGAACGTATGTATGGACGCTCGGGATCGGCGTGACTTTTTTCGGGGGTCAAATCGGGAGCTTAAAAGACTTCAAATTAAAAAATGTTCAACATAAAAGTTGTACTTTTTTATTTGAAGCAGTTTAGACCCCCGATTTGAGCCCCGAAAAAAGTCACGCCAAAAACCTGACTCGTTCCGTGCGTGTCTTTTTCAGGCCCAAACTGGAGGACTAAACGGTTTTCAATCAAAAAATGGTCAACATGAAAGTTGTAGATCTCATCGAGATCTACAACTTTCATGTTGATCACTTTTTCAAATGAGAAACATTTGGGACTCAAAATTTTAAAAAGTACAAATTATAAAAAAAGCAAGATTTATTTGCTAGTATTAATTTTTGGGAAGAGAGAAAAAATGCAAAAATTGACGGAATCTGTTTTTTTTTCTTTCTGATTTGCTAGTAACGAAAATGAATTTGCTAATAACTCCTGAGCATAATACGCACACATACCTAAATATTTTTCACACCAAAGAGACAAAAACAACCCTTTCTTCGGTCTCTTGCTAATTTTATCTTCTCTCTAAAATGAATTGAAAATATAAAGATAAAAAACAGATTTTGACAATCAAATTTGATTTTTTTCGAGATTAATCTCAACTATTAAACACAATCAAATTTGAATTTCCAAAGGGAAAAAAAAAAAGCTTACCTTTAGAGTTTCCAATTCAGGCCCTTCCAAGGCATCAAAGTAACGGTGAACTGCTGGCAAAATCTCTGCTTCTCGATCTTGCAAATCACTGATCTGGGCCTGATCCTGAGACTTCCCGTGAAGGTTTGAAAGCTGATTTTCCAGCCTCCCAGACCATGTCTTGAAAGAATTGTAACGGTTGTCCTTCAATCTGTCCTTCCTCGCCAAGTTCTGATCAAATTTACTCACAGATTCGAAGCCAACATGCATGGGTTGAGAGTGGAACTTGGCCGGCTTCCGCGGCGGCAGGCCGGAGGCATTTGTCCCTTCTCCATTGTTTGCACACACTTCGCGGGCTTTAGGCTCCGTCTTATCACTGAAAACAACTCCTTTTATTCGCTCGCCGTTGAGGGCAGAGGGGGACGACGGCAAGCTGATTGATAGAGAATGTGCATGATTATGAGAATGAGCAGCTGGAATGGAAATAATTGGAGTGCCAGCATTAATACAAGTACTGTTGCTGCTGTTAATTGCTGCTTGAGTTACCTACATATGATCACACACACACAAAAAAAACAATGAGATAATACATAAACCATGTTCTGATTCGCAAGTACTTAAAATCTTAGAAACTCTGTGAGGAACAGAGCAAATCCAGAGCACTGAATTAATGCTTTCTTTCTCTAATCTCACTAGAACTTTGAGAACAGGAACAAAATCATGGTAATGTGATTTAGGCTCCGTTTGGCATTGTGGTGGCGGTCATGAACATGGGGATTAAATTATCATTCCTTAATGCGCACCTATGAAACTCCATCCACTTTTATGTTCAAAGGGATGATGTTTGCTAGATGATTCTTAATGAATGTCGGTTTAACCCACACGTTTAAGACCACGCCTTAGGCTATGAAGTTGATCGAGTCTAGAACTAAAAGATTGTTTAGATGATCAGCAGTTGATGAGAGCTATAAAAAACTATTAGCTTTAAAACTATTGTTGATGTAATAACTACATATAGAGAATTTCTCAATAAAGCTTGAGCCTTCTATAATGCCTTGTTAAAGCAATGCAACAAAGGATCAAGAGCGATCACGAGAAGCTGTTTTTTTCACAGGTATACATAGGTAAATATGAGCAAATCAAGGTGACAAGGTGCCTGATGGACGCTAATGTTTTATGTTGCGAATATTCTCCGAGGGTAGACGAAGGTAGTCGACGAGCATGACTTAATTTCAAATCATTGTAGATGTTGAGTGAATTTTGAGATTGATCGGCAAAGTGGTGTGTTGGGCCGGTTCATTGGACCGCTGGCTGCTTACAGATCATGGCCATGGGCTGAACAAAAGGGCTCAAGTGTATGTAGGATCATGCAATCTAGTGGGGTCGTTCGAGCACATGGATAATGGAAGCAGCGAGGGAGTGGGGTACACGTTGCGACCCTTCACGGAGCGTCAACTACCTCTCACAGTTATAATGCGGTCATATTTATAGGCAAATTCAGGGGCCGGGTACCTTGTTTTCAGAAGGTGAACCCCAGTCATATGCGAGGTCAATGTGAGCTTGGTGATTTGACAAGGTTTGTGGAGGTCACCGAGGGACCTGATGCGTGTTGGGCTAGAGAGCACGCAAGCCCAATCAGAGCACACGCAAATTAGTTCGTCTGCACAACCGCTTAGCGATATGCCGATACACAAGCAAAACACATCACAAAATAACAGCAATAAAAGCGACACAGAGATTTAACATGGAAACTCAATAGGGTGAAAACCACGAGATGATCGGAGTACAATCCGAAAAGCCGCCACTAAAATATATGAAATAATAGTCAATTACAAATTTTCCATACTCGATCCTTAATGGATCTTCATCAGTTTCACACTACACAATACAATAAATAATAATAGAAAAACTACAAATTACCGATAGTGACGAATGAGACGGATTACATAAATCCTCTCCAAGATGCCTTTTTGAATCCTTACTCAAATATGCTCCAGATCCAATCCGTGTAGGCAAAGTAATCCTCATTAATGTCGAACAACAACGTCCGAAATCTCTCCCAAACTAAGACAATTGTCGCAAATGCCTCTCTAGAAAATTCTCAATGCTTGAGTTTAGAGAGAAGTTGATGCATTACCTCTTCTCCGTCATTCCTATTTATATGGTCAAAACCAATGAGGTAGAGGTGATAGATGACATGTGGATGAAGCTTCCCACAGTAAAAAACATGTCATTTGACATGAAGTTCCTTTGAACGATTTCCTAAAAGTTTTCTTTAAGAGTACATGTTAATTTTCAGGTCAAAGACGGCTACTCATTTTCATATTTATCATGAAACACATGCTTAAAAAATATGATCAAAGTTGACTAGCCTCTTTCACACTTAGGAGAAAATTATCTCAATAAAATTTCTCATTTTTGACTAAGTGAAGAAACTTGTTCTTCTGATAATCTTCATTCAAATTTCCAAACATGTCTGCACCTTTGATTAGCAATACCAAATTCGAGTTAACAGTTTTCACAAAGGACAAGAACTGTACCCAACAACTTATTCTCCTCATTTTCCTTTAAGTGGAGGGAACCATCATGCCGACGATCCTCACGTAGTGCTCGAACTTCCCTCTCGACACGATCTTCGTAAGTATATCTACTGCATTATCATCCGTGTGCACCTTCTACAAATCTAGCTTTCTCTACTCTAGTGTATCGCATATCCAAAGATATCGTGTGTCAATTTGCTTGAACCTCAAGTGGAAGGTGAGGTTCTTCCCTAAATAAATTATGTTTTGACTTTCACATAAGAGTGTGTAGCACTGCTGAGTGAAATCCAACTCCTTGATGAAACGCTTCATCCAAAAAAATTATTTTCCTGCTTCAATGACTGCAATAAACTCTACCTCTATAGTAGATAGTACAACACACTTTTATACTCTCGACTGTCATGAAACAACTCCCCTTGCAAATAGGATCAAGTACTCAGAAGTCGATCTTTTGGAGTCCATATCTCCAGCTATATCAGCATCATTATAGCCTGGTAGCTCTGGTTTACTATCCCTGAACTTTAATGTCAAGTTTGATGTCCAGTGTAGATACCTTGGAATCAACTTCACAACACTCCAATGATCTTTTTCGAGATTTGAGAGAAACCTACTAACAGCGTCAACGACATGCACTATATTTAGGCGTGTGCACACCATAGCGTATATGAGACTACCAACTACAGAAGTATATGAGACCTTCTGTATCTTCTCTTTCTCTTTAGGTGTGTTCGGGCACTAGTCAGTAGTAAGTATGAAGTGAGATGCAAGCAGTGTGCTCACCTTCTTCGCTTGATCCATACTGAACCTCTGTAGCATCTTCTGATGTATCTCTCTTGCGATTACCAAAGTAAATTGGATTCCCTATCTATACGAATATGCATCACTAGGATGATCTTCGCAGCTCCCAAGTTTTTCATCACAAATATGGAGCTCAACTTTCGCTTCAGCACGGCAATGCGAACAATACTCCTCCCAACTGTCAACATATTATCAGCATGGAGGAGCAATATGATAAAATCATTTAGAACATATTGCTTCACGAACACACATTGATCAAGGGCGATCCTCCTGAAGTCGATCTCCCTCATAAAAGTATCGAACTTCTTGTATCACTGTCACGGGGCCTGCTTCAAGCCATACAAACTCTTCTTCAAACGACAGACTAGACTCTCTTTCCCTTTCACCCTAAAACCTTCAGGCTGCTCCATATAAAGCTGCTCCTTAAGATCACCACACATAAAGACGGTCTTGACATCCATCTGTTTGATCTCCAAGTTTAGTCTCGCAGCAAGACCAAGAACTACCCAGATAGATGACATTTTTCACAACATGAGAGAAAATCTACTCCCTATTTCTGACTCTTCACCACTCATCTGGCCTTGTATCTGAGTGGTGTGATTGGATCTCCTTGCTTCACTCTAAAAATCCACTGATTTTTTAAAGCTTTCTAGCCCTTTGACAATTTTATCAACTCATAAGTGTGATTCTCTTACAAGGAATACATTTCTTCCTACATAGTAATCATCCACTACTTCTTCTCTATGCTCTCCACTGGCTCATCATAACTCTCAAGCTCCCCATACATCAGTCAAAAAAATATACTAGTAACAGAGTATCTTGAAGAAGGGTGTCTGATTCTATCAGACCTCCATAGAGCGAGCTCAACTGATGGTGTAGGCATATCATCAATAATGTCCTCTATAATCTTTCCATCAATATCATTCTCATGATCAAGAAGTAGTTTAGTGCCCTGTATCGGCTAAGGCTTTACAGCCTTCTCCGTATCGTCACTTCCAATCATAGGAGAGTGCATCAGTGCGAGAGTCGGACTACTCAATCTTCTTAGAATCAATTATAGTTTGATCCTCGCAAAATACAGCATCGCGGCTGCGTACAAGTTTCTTCTCAACTGAATAAAATAACCTATAACCAAACTCGCTACTACGTTAATATCCCAGAAATATGCATTGTCGGGTATTGAAATCCAACTTCAATCTTTCGTCCCAAGGTACATGTACAAAGGATCTACAACCAAAAACCTTCAAGTGACTATATGAAGGGTCCTTCCTATATCATACCCTATCAGAAATATCCTCATGTAATGCATAGCTGAGAGAGAGGTTGATGACGAATACAGCTGTGTATAAAGCCTCACCCCAAAACATGTCAGGTATATTTGACTCAGATAATATACACCTTACCCTCTAAATTAATGTTCTATTCATTCTTTCTATTATGCAATTTAGTTGCAACGTCTTGGACAGAGTTTTTTCATGTCTGATCCCTTGCTCTCTATAATATTCATCAAAGAGACCAATATATTCTCCTTCATTGTCGGAACTAATGCACTTTAGCTTTATCAGATTATCTTTCTACTTCAGCGTGAAATATCTGAAAGGTGCCAAAGACCTTATCATTTGTCTTGATAGCGTAAGCCCAAAGTTTTCTCGAATAATCATCAATGAACGTTACGAAGTAAGACACTCCTCCTCTTGTCTGGACCTTCAATGGCCCGCAAATATCTACAACTTTCATGTTGAACACTCTTTCTAAAAATGTCATATAGTAGACCTATTTTTAAAATGCGTGAAACCCTCGTTTTGGATTGCTATTAGCGGTCATATTATGTGTGTTTTTTATTATTTTACTGGGCTGTCAATATCCAAAGCCGGGCTGCCAATATAAACGCCCTACATTAATATAATAGATTAGTGAAAATATGTTCAGTTTCTTCAATATTTTATAGGGAATTTCTTTAGCAATTATGTGAAAGTAAGAGCATAATGATTTTTTTAAGGATAAACAGATCAGCAGCTAGGGCTATCTCCGGTGAATTTGGTCAACAAAAAAAAGTCATCCTCATAAAATGTATGTTTGTGAAGACAATGGCCGGTCATGACCTCCACCAAGAGAAAAAAACTAGTTTTGAACATAAAAGTGGATGATGTAAGTTATCTAAGATACGTTCAGACGGTCACAAACGACGATTCATTACCACCGCATTCACGACCGCTACTGCCGTACCAATCGAAGCCCGCGGATATATTTTGACAGACATTTTTTATACATACCGTGCAATCTCCCGGAGGAGAAGAGCTGGTGTCGAAACCGGCAACCCCTTCCGACGTTATGTATGTGAAAAGTGGCGGAAGCTCGTGAGAAGAAGCACCATCCCTCAACGGCCCAGATCCCTCCGTATTCTCCATCAGGCTGAGGTGGAGCTGCAACTAATCATCAACCAATCAAAATCACGCAAATCCTCTCTTGTCAAGGGAACACGAAGAACACAACATTCAGCAATGCGGTTATTCAAGGCTTCAAGCCACAAATTATAAATCAATCTAAAGTGAACCAGCTAGTTCAGCACTCAGTGATGTTCTCTGTGGAAACCACTACCAGCTCCTTATCAAATTTTAAAAAAAAATCATTTTGAGCTACTTTTTGCCAATAACATGTTAATAACTGTCTACTATAAACTATAAAGTTCAATTTTGCACGGCCAATATTGAAAACAGCAATTTTTTCTCTTGTAGAGGAAAAGTCGGCGGTGGCTTTGGCCGGATTGCGATTCATTGTCGCCGGCGGGAGAGGCGGAATTCGCTTTGCCTGAGTTTGGTCAACAAATGCGCACATGGCGATGGCTGTGTCTGAGTGTCGTTGTCACGCCATGGTAGGAGTTGATGAAAGGGTGATGAAGAACGCAGATTTACGCATTTAGATTTTTTTTCCTTTTTAATGAAATTTGGTGGGGAGTTGGCAAATTGAATTTGCGCACTGAGAAATAAACATTTAGCACATGTTCAAAAAATAATAATCAACTAAGAGGTTTATTTTGTGCACAGAATATATGTGCACTTTCAATCAAATTTAAATTTGACCTGTAATACAGAGATTTTGATTCATTTGAATATTTGGCGTTTGATTTGGATTCAGACTCATCGTGAAATGTTGGATTTGAATTTAGATTCTGATTCGAACATATATTCAAATATGAATTTTATAATGTTTAATATATATAATATTCAAATATAATTATACATAATATTTAATTACGTATATAAATTTTATTTAACTATATATTCTATTATTTGCAAATTATTCGTGAATTCTTTGAACAAAAATCAAATTATTTGGATTCGAATTCGAAAACTATTCAAATTTTAATCGAATCTTAAATTATTCGTGAACCATATTATTTGTGAGCAGCCAACACACATTATCTTGAAGTTTAATTATCTTTTTTTTGAATATAGATTCTCACTTCAAAAAAAGTAAGTCATACAAAAAAAAACCCTCAAAATAAATAATTTAAGACAAAAAAATATAAGAAAAACTTTACTGAATAAAAGTGGCTGCTTTAACACATCCAAAGTCTATTTTAGTTTAGTTAGGAAGACAATTAAAAGTGTGCGAAGATGAAGGGTGGAGAATGAGAACGCATTATGCTAATATGAATGGTAACGACCTTTCTATATGAATAAAATGATTAAAAAAAATTTAATATTCAAATTATCTTTGAATTTTGAGGAGCAAGACCAAAATGTATTTGGGGTGTAAGTTGAGTTGAGCTGGCTCGAAAGCTCGATGAGCCGGCTCGAAAAAAGCTCGACTCGAGCTCGAGCTCGAGCCTGATTTCAAGCCGAGCTCGAGCCTAAGTAACCCTGTTCACGAGCTCGCGAGCCGGCTCGCGATTTTTTTAATTAAATAATATATATTATTAGCAAAAAATATTTTAATATATTATAATATTAATATAATTTTATTAAAATAATAATAAGTTCGAGCCGAGCTCAAGCTCGTCGAGCTCGAGCTCGAGCCTTTTAAAATAGGCTCGTCGAGCTCGAGCCAACACTTTTAGATGAGCTCGTCTTGAGCTCGACTCATTTGCAGGACTACTTTAGGGGTTTCAATTTCTGTTCAGAACCATAGATTTGAAATTCAGTCTAGTGTTACTGTTGATGTATATTTGAATATATAACGGGTTCAGATTCTTAACGTGTTTAGTTCGGATATCGGGATATCTGATACCCGTTGTAACCCTAGGGTTTGCCTATATAATCCCACCTAGGGGCAACGAGAAGTAGTTTCACCTTGATCACCACCCAAGATGGTTCGAGCGACATAACTGCTATTTCTTGCAAATTATAAAATTGAGTTGAATTCTAATTATAATGTTCCTCTGTGGGATTGAATCGGCCAACAGTTTTTTGAAGTATCTACACATCACACAAATATATTTTGAAGTATTTTATGTATCTATAAATACAAATGCAACTGGGGTGGGTGCAAAACGTACCCCACTTAGATTTGAGCAATCATTACATATATATAAAGAAATCATTTTAGCACTTTTTGCAGTGTAAGGGTGGTTGATCATTTGATCTTGCTCAAGGTATTCTACTAAGAATCATCAGATTTGAAATGGTTTATATAATATCTTCAGCATAAAGTGTAGCTCTAAAATGATGCGAAACTCATAGGTCACTATCGAGTCGGTCTCGACACACGTGGATATATATTAAATTATTCAACAATTGCTTCTAGAGCTTTCCCCCTCTTAACAGCGTATCAATGCCCACAACAACCCTCCCAAACCCGCACCTCCCCCGCAAGCTATCTAGGGCAGAGATAGATCCCTCCCAATGCTCTCCACGCTTGTCAAAAGGTTCTCCATTACAGGGTGGCGACCTCGTGGAGGATCCAGAAGAAGATGAGAGACATCTCAATCAGGGTTGTTTCGCCAATTTCCAGAGTTGCAAGCAGCCGGCGTGTTGTCGGGTCAAGACACTGTCATGGCCGAGGTACTATCGCGACTACACGAGGGCCCCCTTGTTCAATGCTACTCGTGCCTACATTGTGTGGTTATATACCATGACTTCAGCTCGAAGTTTGTGTAATTACAGCTTGCACTCCTCTCCTTAATGTTTACATTTCATAACATTCAGCACAAAAGTACGTCCTTCGAGTAAATCTTCAGGGGGTGTCTTTTTCGTGCATTAATGTTATGAAATGTAAACATTGAGGGTGTTTCATTGAAGATTACCCCTCTAAACACGAGCAGGGGGCAGTGGAAAAGAAGAAGAAGAAGTCAGTTCTTCAACTGATGATGAATTTGAGGAGAAACAAACACTTACCCTCGTGTTTCCTCTCTTCACCCGCTCTGGGGCTATTGAAAGCTGAAGAGTGAACAAGTAGTCTGATTTCCTTCTCCTGTTCTTCACTCTCTAGTTTTAGATCTTACAGACAGAGGACTTCAATTAAGATTTTATAGAGGGCTGTAAGCTTTTATAGGGAGGGGGGAGAGAAGAAGAAGAAGGGAGGGGTTCGGTTATGGGATACTTCGAGTGATGTGCAGAAACAGCGGCCTCCTTTTCTCCAAGGCGTCTCTACCTACAGCTGAGCCTGAGTTGGACTACAGCTGTCTTCAATTTTCTTGCTCAATGTTGAAGGGCCAGTGGCCTACTTTTGGCTGCAAATTACGGAAAATTTGTAGGCACGTGTGATAGAATCATGAATCAAAGAGCTGTTTTTACATCTTTGTCATTAATTTTTTGAGTTTCTTGCTTGTTTTTTTAGTCAAAACGAGTAAATTTTGATAGGCAAAGCTGTTTTTTCAAAGGCATCAGCGAGTTTTTTTTAACTGAGTAAGGCTGGCAGTATTTTTGCTTCGATGAGTTTGAACAAGACGCCACCGTTATTGAACATATGTTCGGCGTGAAGCGCTCATGACTATCGTCGAGAAAAGCGAACTAGTTTTGAACATAAAAATGAATGTACTTCTTGGGTGAGGCCGGGCTTCATGAAAGACGGTTCATAATCACCGCATTCACGACCGTTACGGAACGGAGCCTAATTTTAGGGTCATACTGGCTTTCTCCGTCTTGGCGATTAAAACCTTATACCCTCCCTCTTTTGTGCATTTCTATACCCTGGCTTTCTCCTCGGCAGTTCTTGCTCCATTGGGGGGTGTGGTCAAGATTAATTTTGATGGAGCGGTGCGGCGGGATCCATGTCGGGCGGGCGCGGGGATCAGTGGCCGGGATTCGGCGGGGGTATGTTTGGCTTGGCGATCAATGGTGGCTGATTTCTTGATCGGCCCGGGGGGTTGCCGAAGCGTTTACGGCTCGGACGGCAGTTGAGGTTGCTTTGGAGTTTGGGTGGGACAACGTCATTTTTGAAGGACACTGCGTTTTGCTTATCGATTGCATTGTTACAGGCGCGACACCCCTATCGGCTGAGCGCCCTTTCATTCTTGATATCCCGGAGATGCTTCCCTCAGCTTCATCTTTATTCCTTACGATTTTTTCGCCGCGCTGCGAACAGAGTTGCTCATGAAATCGATAGTTCCTCTTTGAACGGAGCCTAATTATGCTTTTCCTCAAAAAAAAAAAAGGTTCTAGTTAAGAGGTGAATTAAGAGGTGAATTCCGTGTTTTGAATATGAGCCGTCCAATTAAAGATTCTAGTTAATTCAGGTGATGCCACTGGTCAGTGAGGAAAATTGTTTTATTAAAATTGTTTGAACATTCTTTTTTATTATTATTAACAACGGAATGAAATGATATTTTGCCTCTTTAGAGGTATGAAATGTAACGATCAAAATGTGATGGATTGATATTTTGAAAAATGAAGGAAAATAATATTGTTATAACATGATGCAACAACTAGTTAGAAACCGTTAATTCTGATCATTCTGTATCTCCAAATATCTGAGTATACAAAGATCACTATTGACAATTTTCAATGATAATTCCTTGCGCAATTGCAATCAATTATCATCCATATTTAATGCATGACTGATGATCATATACTCGCAATGTGCATCACATATCATATCTATGACATTGATTATTGATGAGATTCCCACCGAATTTTCTAGGTCAAAATGAGAGGATTTCAACCGAAGCGACGAAGGGAAGACAACCCATTCAAACGAGTCACGCGCATCAAGCCGTGTTCACCCAGAGGTCTAAAATCACCCCGAAAGGGGAGCCAAGCAAAGCGCGACGCACGCTGCGCGCCCAGGTTAGCGCGCGCGCAGCACGCCCGCACGAACACACAACGCGTGCACAGCACGCAAGTGGACCGCGCCCCGGCAGACGTGCCCTTACCACGCCTCGGTGAGCGCACACACGCTTCCTTGCGCGCCAACGCCGGCTGCCCCCACCCCCGGCCGCCTCCGGCCATCGCCGCCGCCGGGCACCCTGCCCAGGGGGGGGGGCACTTTCGTCATTTCGCTACAATTAGTGATCAAGGTGACCGAAACAGAGTGACGTCATTTGCCCTGCCGCAATTACCGACATATCCCTCAAAAAAACTATAAATAGACTATCATGCCTTCATTTGAAGACAAACAACTCTAGAGGCTAGAGAGAGCTCTGAGGTTTTCCGGCGAGAATGTAGGACTTAGATCACTTCTCTGATTGGAATTTGTTTTGCTCCCTCTCTAGTGTGAAGACATCTCAAAGCCTCCAAGACGTGACGTTCTTCTCCACAGGAGCGCTTCCATCAAGGCTCCAACTCAACATGAGTCGTTCCATCAAGGCTCCGTGGACTTTAACAATTTTTCCAGCCAGAATGCTTCCATTGAGGCTCCGAGGATTTAGTTTCTTTTCCATTGTTTTCATACTTTGTACTTATAACAAAGAGGTGGTCTATCACCCTCCGGGAAATCATCCCAACTCTTGTAAAGTCCAACAAAATAGTAGATTTTAGCTCGACACAGATCGTGCACATGTGTTTTCACCCTTTCTGGGTTTTCCACGACAAAAAAAACTTTTTGTCATTTGTTGTTATTTTTTATTAACTGTTTGCGCACCCGATCAAATTTCAATCTAAGATAGTCTGATTCTCTAGACCGGTGAAAAACCGGGTGACCCGCAACAGTTTGACGTCGTCTGTGGGAAAGTGTTCCCAAAACTCTATAACTTCTTGAAAGTAGCAATCATTCCCCAACTACCAGCAATGACAAGCAGGAGTGTACACACAGCTAATGACACAACCCCAGAAGAGCGCGCCGGAGCTCGATCCGGAGCTCCTTCACGACATTTTCTAAGAGGGCTCCGCCCGAGTGGATTTTACTTCGCCCTAATGCGAGTAACAGTACCAAGTTACGTAGACCTCGCTCACCTGGTGGAAGCACAGATCACGGCTGACGAGGCCATCGAGGCTCACACCAACAATTTGAAGGGACCTCCAAGCGAAAGAGGGAGTCGGAGCCTACACCCCCTGCACACCGCCGAAATGATGACCACGACAACAATCCTCACCAGGATCAAGGCTCTCGCCGGCACCGGGAATTCACCCCGCTAAATACCACCCAAACACAGATGCTCAGTGACATTCAGGACTCCGGGATGCTCCGACGCCCTATGTCGTTGCCCCTGAACCGAGAAGACCAGACACGGTACTGCGAGTTTCACCATGGGAACGAGCACAGCACGAAGGACTGCACCTGATCGAAGGAGGAGATAGAGCGCCTCATCTGGCTAGGGAATATAGGGAGATATTTACATAACCAAGTGCCCAATTGACCCCATCAACACCAGCATGGGCGGGATCATACCCCAGAACGCCAGGATGCGAAGGGGGCATGCAAATGGTCAGGGAGGTCGATACCATCGCCGGCTCACCCTTTCAAGACCTCTCTATTCCCCAGCATGAGAAGGACCCAGAAGACCCAAAGCCACTAATGGATACCGCCATCAGCTTCAGGGACGAAGGCTTAAAAGGCGTGCACACACCGCACCAAGATCCCCTCGTCATCAGCACAGGAATCAACAATTCATGATTCAGGTTCAGTCGGATACAAATTGACAGCAGAAGCCCGGTGGACATCTTGTTTGTGTCCACGCCACTCAACATGAAGATCCCCCTAGATTGCCTCGAGCCAGCGACCGGACCAATATACGGTTTTGACAATGCACTAGTGCCCGTGCGGGGGACAATCACCCCAACACCCTAGGGGAGTTCCTAAGGTAATCCACTTGAGAAGTTTAGTTAGTGGTAGTCGATTCCAGCTTGGCGTACAACACAATCTTTGGTCAGCCGCTTCAAATGCATTTCGAGGCAATCCCCTTTATCCCACACCTAGCTATGAGGTTCGTCACCCCACGAGGAATAAGTGTCGCACGGGGCGATCATAAGGCGGTGTGACTCTGTTACCATCAGCAAGCACACCCTGGCTAGGACTCGGGCCATGTAGGATTAGAGCTTGAGCTAACACGCCCCAAGATATCTGTTGTTTTTTCCATTTTCTCCAAAATAAGCCGCAAGAAAAAATTCGTGAGCATATGTATCTTCCTTTACAACAATAAAGTATGTCTTTGTTTTCACAGCAGACGGATCACCCCGAAGGCGAGATCGGCGAAAGCCTTTTTTTATCTCCTAGACGAGATAGACGAAAGTCTTTCTGCACCTCTCACGCGAGATAGACGAAAGTCTTTCCGCACCCTCCAGGCGAGATGGACAAAGGTCCATCTGCGCATCTCAGACGAGATGAACAGAGGTCCATTTGCACCTCCACCCGGATGAGCCCCAATCTCTGCGAGGCGCGAATGAACAAAGGTTCTTCGCCACCTCCACCTAGATGAACTCTGGTTCTCCCGAGACACAAATGAACAAAGGTTCATCGCTGCCTCCATCTGGACGGACTCCAGTTCTCTCGAAACACGAACAAACAAAAGACCCTACACCACCTTAAAAGGAATGAATCATGAGCCATTCCAAGATAAGAGCACATCCTCGATCCTCCGAGGGGTTTTGCCAGGATCAAGCACAAGTTCTCCTGCGCAACTCAATCAAAAACGAACTTCGAGCCCTCGGGCGTCGTTCGGATAAAGGGGGCAAACGTATCATTACAATATGTTTCCGCATCAACTCCAAGAAATCATGCCCAATGGCAACCGCTAAATCAATATGTCGCGTCATATGAGCACATCAAAATAAGGGAAATCGCAACCCTAAAACAAAGTGGCCAAACTTAGAAATTTTTGAGCCCGTTGCTTCACGGATAAGTACCCACAAAAAATTGGGGGTATTTGATGGGGTTCACGCATAAATTTCTTTGTCAAACCGAGATGATTTCAATCGAAGGCACGAAGGGAAGACAACCAGGTCAAACGAGCCACGCACATCAAGCCGCACTCACCCAAAGGCCCGAAACGCCGCCGCCGCCACCTCCAGCGACCGTTGCTGCTGGGCACTCTCCCCGGGCTGCCACAGGGGCACTTTCATAATTTCGCTAAAATTGGTGACCCAGGTGTCCGAAACGGAGCGACAACATTCACTAGCACAATTTCCGCCCTGACGCAACTACCAGCATATCCCTCCAAACAACATTCACTGGCGAGAACATGTGACTTAGATCGCTCCTCCGCTCGAAATTCGCTCTGTTCCCTCTCTAGAGCAAAGGCATCTCAAAGCTTCCAAGGCATGACGTTCTTCCCCACATGAGCGCTCCCATCAAGGTTCTGACTCAACATGAGCACTTCCATCGAGAATCCGTGAATTTAGCGATTTTCCCAGCCGGAGAGCTTCCATCGAGACTCTGAGAATTTAGTTTCTTTTTCACTGTTTTCATACTTTGTACTTATAGCAGAGATGTGGTCTGTCAACCTCCGTTGAATCATCTTAACTCTTTTAAGCTCCAATGAATAGTGGATTTTGGCTCGGCACAGATCCGATCACGTGATTTTTCGCCCTTTTTGGATTTTTCACGTTAAAAAAAGTCCTTTGTCATTTGCAGCTATTTTTCATTGACTGTTTGCACGCCCGATTCAATTCCAAGCTAATGCAACCTGATTCTCCGGACCGGAAAAACCGGTTGACCCACAAAAATTATATATTTGAAAATATAAAAAAAAACATTTGTCTAAGAATATTATTAAGAAATCTTTTGAATCTTCAATTATTATTTTTCTGACAATGTTGTTGAGATGTTATGCTCATCCATTAGAACATACTCAAATAGGGACGAATATTGTTTTATAGATTTGAAATCATTCTTCAACTTGTTTATGATTTCTTCCTTTAGGTCTATCCTTTCAAGCTAACTGAAAGCAAATGTTTTGAAGTACTTTGTTGATTGTAGGATCCACAAGCTTTCCTAGTTTTTGATTTAGTTCATTTTTAATAGAAGATAAATTATTATATTTTAGGACTCTCATCCAATTCCGCATTTAGGACTATCTCATTCTCTTGCTTGATCTTCTGTGTCATGAATATAACTCTCCAACTGTAGTTTATTTAGTGCTTATGAATCATTCACAAAGGAAAAAAATATTGGAGTTAGTAATGTATGAAATCAACTTGTGGCCGCAAGATAAACCCATAGGGTGACTCATTTTGTGAATGCAAATTGTTGTGTTTGGTTGCATAGACTTCACCATACCCCTCCTTTTCGATTGCTTCTAAAGTAACAACAGAAATGAATCTTAACAATTCAGTATACAACCAACCTCTAAATCATGTATTTATTTGTATGAAACTTTGACAAAATGACTGTTTGATCTAAATGTGTTAAAATTTGATTATTTGATCAAATGTTTTTCTAATTCAAAATTGAGACTTATAGAAATCTTTTGAGCTGATTACGTCCGCTTTCCACTAATTTGTTTGCGAATTTATGTCCCTACACCCTAGCGGCTAGCAGAGTCCCCGTCCTCTATCACAATGGTGTGAGGGGACTCTCATCGCACGAAATTGAATGTAATGCAAAAAAAATAGCGGGAAAAAAGGCGTTACCCTTGGAGCGTGATTCGGTAAGGGCAGTAAGGCCGTAAGGCGGAACGAGATTGTGAAGGCTTGAGTAGTTGAGGGCGAACAGGCTGTGCTGACAGCAAACCTATATCAAATTAAAATCAATTCATGAACACCCAAAACATATATACTTATATAACACCACAAACCTAAGCCAACCCACAATAAATTCCATTTCAAACCATGAAATTAGAGAGGAGAATTTACAGTGAAATTTATGGAAGGAAAAGGAAGAAAACCTGAAGGTAAAGTCTGAATCAAAATTTCCCCAACCTAGCACAGCCGACGTCGCCCAAATCTCGCGATAGCTGGCTGGATTCACGCCAAACCGCACAATACGGCTTTGATTCCGCCGAAGGAGGCCGCCAAATCGTCATTCGAGGGAAGAGCTCTTCCTAAGAGGCTCTCAGCGAGCCCTAGCGGAAAGGGGAGAGGGAGACGACTCAGACGAGAGAAGCGAGAGAGACGATCTCTTTCTGTCTATGAGAGAGAAATTGGATCTGAAAATAAGTTCACAGGAGTTATTAACAGTATATACACATATATATTTATATTATATACATAACTTATATTTTATAATTTATAAATTTCATCACTTATATTATATACATAACTTATATTTTATAATTAATAAAAACTAAACCTACATAAACTTCAAAACCCTTGGGCCCCCCCTGCCCCCTCCTGGATCCGCCACTGGCTGTTACGTGCACATCACTTTTGACTATGCTCACATCTTTGATATGTGCACATCATAAATTTTATTTGCAGACCAAAATGTCAATTAAACACTATAAATTTTATTTGCATGTCAAACTATTAAATAAACAACAAAATAAAGTTTGAGATTTTTTTTACTTCATATACAAAAGATTTCTTCTCTTTTACATTTCAAAGCAACAAAAAACAAACCAAAATAAAAAAACCAAAATCTCAAATCATTTCAACCGATATAACTAAAAATTTATACGGTCCATTTTTAAGTTCCTATAAACATGCACAAACATAAAGATATGAATACTAGTTGTATTAAATAAATAAATATTTGCAAGCTACTTAAAATTAAATATTAGTACATGCACGGTCATTTTGCTTGTTCTAACTTCCTTTTGGTCGCCCCTTTAAGCGACCTGGAACCAAAGGTTCTACAGTTTGGTTTGCTGTAGATCCAATAGCTTCTATAGTTTTCTTTTCAATTCATTTTTTTGAATAGCCAATGATGTATTGTATTTTTGGAGTATCACATCCAACTCTACTTGTATGTCATGTGAAGCGAGACTGAAGCTGGGGCGAGGGTAGGATTTTGACTTTCGGGATAAAATAGGAGTGGGGTGTGCACTTAAGTTTAATATGTGTGGGATTGAAAAAAAAAGTTATCGTACTGTTTATTTTAAAACTTTGTTGTGCACAGAGCCAAAAATGATGTGCACGTAACATTTCTCTTTATTTTAAGAATTTGGTGTGCACATAGCCAAAAATAATGTACGCCTACTGTGCCCCTTATTTATTTTACTTATAATTATGCAAGAAGCCAAAGCTACCAAGCACGGGATTTTCCAGTGCCACAGTGCGACAGTACAATTTTTATTTATTATTCCCTCGAGTTTTTTTGTCTTACAAAAACAAAACGTAATAAAAATTAAAATTATAATGACATACTTTCTAAAATAAAATAATATATAAATAAATTATTTTAAATTATAAATTGTGAAAAAATTATAATAAATAATGATTAATAGTGGAAAGAATGAAAGATGAAATTTTTACCAAAAGACATTTTTCACTTACATATATGAATATATGTGTTCCTAACTTCCTTTTCACTTTTTCTCTTCACTTTTTTTCTCTAAAGTATATAGAAACTTTACAAAATTAGAATTTAAAATAAGAACACAAATATATTATATAAAAATGTGTAATATTTTAGTTTTTTAATGTATTTTGATAATTATAAATTTAAAATTACATTCAAATAATTTCAATTATTTTTAATTACTTTTGGTATCTTAAAAATTATTTCCAAGTTTATTTATCAAATAATAAATTTAATAAGTTAGTTACTTTATCAAATAATAAATAATGTTAGTTTTGGTTAGTTTCCCTAGGTATGTTAGTTGGTAATAACTATATGTCGTCCCATTTTGACTATGTGCTGGCCGTGTGTTTGAAAATGGTTATATGTAGGTCAATTTCTGAACGGGTTCACAGGTTCTATGGGTTTTTAATTTGGATTGCATTTATCCGTGGACTGCATACATCTAAAACTGGCCTGCATATAACATGACCCTAGTTATATAGCAAAAAATTTTGGGAGCGCCGGTGACATTCTAGGCTTCTAGTGCTCTCGCGCTAAAAATTATGCTTCGTTATTTATTTATTTATATTTTTTCCCCGACTGATGCCTCATGTTGGATCTGTGAGATCACTGGCTTAGATTTCACACGTTCCTAGAGAAAGGAGCGCTACTCCGTAGGCAATTGAGACTGCTATATATTCAAAATGGTACACCAATAGATATAATGGTTGAGAGGATTTAATAACTGAAATATGATTTTCATGTATAGAAATATTTTACCAACAAATCAGAAAAAAATTCCTTCAATTCTACAAAATATGGTAATGTTTTAAGATTCAATCAAAAAAATAGAAGGCTCTCAACATGCATTCCTCTAAACAAAAAAAATCAACAAACAAGAATCAAAACCTTGGCTGATGGATATAAATCAGGAGAGCATGAAATATGATAAATGCTTTTGAACCTGTGTTTTTGACCTAGAAAAGCTTCCAGAAAAGAGATCAAGTGGAGCTTCAATCAAATCTACTTCATGTCATTTAACACTACTAACTCCATGAATTTGGCCGCATAAACAGTCATGATGGAGGATGTTGGAAGATTTCTCTTGGGAGGTCATGAAGATAATTGTCTTAATTTGAGAGAGCTTTCGAACGTCATTCTGCAACGTTAATGAGGAATACTTCGTTTACACGGATTAAATCTGGAGTGAATTTGGGCTAGAATTCGAAGTCATCTTGGAGAGAATTTGTGTAATCTATTTCGCCCACTTTGTAGGTAACTTGCAATTTTCTACTACTATTTATTGTGTATTATTATATAATGCGAAGTTAGTGAAGATCTTGTGTGAATCAAAATGAGAAAGACCTGTAACTGTCTATTGTTTTTAAATATCTTTAATGACATATTTTCAGGTTGAATTCTGATCGTCCCGTGATTATCACTCGATTGTGTTTTCACGTTAAATCTGTGTCAATCTTATTGTTATTATTTTATATTGTGTTTTGGTTGCGTATTGATATTCCGCTAAGCGGTCGTGCAAGTACTTGCTCAAACTAATTTGTAATTGCTCTGGTCAGTCTTGTGTGCTCCTAGCCCAACAAGTGGTATCAGAGACAAGTTCAATATTAGAGCAGCTATCTGCTCCGTAGCTTTTTTGAATTACTTCTTGAAAATAGTCAGCTCAGAGAATTGAGATCAATCCGATCAATTGAGAGCGCACAATGAAGTCTACTTAAGGTTTAGGTTCTAACCAAATTAATGATAAAATTACACGACTCAAATTACTTTCAGTTGCATTTACTGATGGAAGATCTCATCTATGTAAAGAGATGGTCACGCTCCATCTTTGAGAAAATGCCCCAAAAATATGAATCACAGTAAGTAAAAGATAGAGCACCGGAAGCCATATAGATTTATTAGAGGGTTAGCAGAGCGAAACATCTGCATCCATGTTGAAAGTATCGTTAATGCGAGAATTCTTTGAAAAACCTTGGAGACGTGGTATGTCGAAGAGCACTAACATCAACAAATTATATCTACTGAATAAACTTGGAGAGTTCAAGTATAACGTCATCTCGCCCCAGCATACTTGGGCTGATCAGGTTTTGTTACCGGGCTGCAGCCCAAGCACCCCAACTCATCTCCATTGTCGAGGCCCAACCCACTTAAGGGCCTGTTGGCACTTCATAAGTCCAAAGAGGGTGTTGGAGGTTGTACCTTCCCTTTGACGAGAAAAACTCAAATTAAGTTGATAGCGCAGAAACTTCCCACGAGATCACACATCCCGCCACTACTCTCGCCATCAATTTTCAATGTAGACCAGACATAAGCACCACTATATTAGAAGTCCATGAGGTGCACTAACAAGGTAAAGTTACAATGAGATGGCTTCTTTTCGATTTATGCCTCCAGTTGGCGGGCAAGTAGCCCTCAATCCCCGGCCTGTTGAGTGGCTGCCATTCAAAGAGGTGGTAGGTCAGAGAAATAAAGACTAGAGAACATATTATATCCACATACATGCATTCCTAAATTACTCCACCATAAGATTTTTTTATGTTATCAAAATTATATCATGCATATACATTATAATTAGTGGGATATATAATGGATCACCCTCAGTACATGATAAGCTAACCTTAATCTTAATCTATAAGCTAAATTATACACAATTAAGGTACATGAATAAACGGTCATGAAAGATGCTAAACATCACCTATGAAATTTCATTCACTTATATGTTCAAAATTAATTCTTTTCTCTTGATGGTGGTCATAACCATCGTCAAAAACAACATACCAAACAGAGCCTAAGCTTTTCGAAGGGCTTCACAGCGTGAATTAGGTTTGAAAATAATCTAAAAATGATAGATTCAAAGCCAAGTCTCCGTTTGGCACGGTGGTGGCCGTCGTGAATGTAATGGTCATGAACGCCTGACCACAGCTAAGGAACTCCATCCATCCATTTTTATGTTCAAAATTAGTTTGTTTTTTCTTGACATCGGCCATAATTGATAAGCATGTCAAACATATTTCATGACAGCGACTTTTTTGTTGTAACTTCTCCGTCTAGCGCAAACACATACCGTCAGCCCCTTCCACTTCCTTGTTCTACTTTCCCACCACCGAAGCTTGCTACCTCCAACCACCCCCTCCTCTCTGCTACGCCCATCGCCACCAGTAGCCTTCTTCCCCTCCGCCTCCCTCTTCGATGTGTTTCTCGTTTCCCGTCAGCCTCCACTTCACCTAAAACCCCTCCCAGTAGCCCTATTTCAGCCCTAGCATTACTCAGCCAGCAACCCCTCCACCAAAACTTCCCACAACCACGGCATTCACAAGCACGCCCAGTGTTAAAAGAACCATGAGATTAGATGACATATATGAAAGCTGTATTGGAAAGAGCAATCATTTTTGTTTGAAAGTTTTTCTGTCATGTTTGCTCACTTTTATGACATATTTCATGATAATCTGCATAATATCCTAAATTCGATGAGAGCAGAGAATGTTTTTGGACAAAAAAGCAGCTCATAAGAGACTTTTAAGAGAAGGAAGATGCATAAATATTGAATTATCTCATTTAGGAGTGACAAATTTTTAAGCGAAATGTGCATAAATGAACTTAACTTCATAACGGAATTGAATGAGAATTTACTAGTCTTGAATAATAAGTTAGATCTCAAATATCAAAGATATGTCCTTAAAGAAAATGGTGAGCTGCCGATTTAAGTAAAAGAAGGTGCATGAATGAATTAAATCTCATTATAAAATTGAAGAAAAATTTACAAGTCTCTAGTAATAAGTAAGATCTCAAATATCAAAGACATGTCTTCAAAGCAAATGATAAAGCTACCAGTTTGATCTCCAGCGTATCAAAAAGAGAAACTGGTTTGCCCGAGTTTTTGTAAACGCCGTCGTGGCAGCTTCCCACATCCGGTGTTTCTAGATCACCGTCCGGCTCAAAGTTTCGCTGTCTTTTTCTGCCACAGAAGCAGCTTCGTGTCAGGACGGGCGGCAATTCATTGCTTGGATAATAGCACAAAGAGCAACACAGTTTCTTTTTAGGTTTCACTATGGTTCTATTAGGACTGTGAACCCAATCACTAATGTAACGGTTTTTCACATTATAACCAAAATCTTATTTAATTTGATCGGTTCCGATTACTATTACGGTTCCAATATTATTTTTGAAATCATCATATCAACAGTTCAAGTTCAACAAGAACCAAAACAAAACCAGTCACTAATGGTTCGGTCTGATTCTATTCGGTTCGGTCAAGCTCTAATCGTTCTTATGCATTATAAATTTAATAATTTTATAACTTTATAATTTGAGTCATTAAACATATTTACAAAAATTATTATCTATTTTAAAATGTATATTTGAAAAAAAAATTGGAATTCAAATAGTTGAGATAATAATTTCATAATTTCTTAAGTTTAAATATGTTTAAATTATACTAATATTGATATATATGCAATAATATTTGATTTGACGCACTGAATAGAAAAAAGAATGGGTAACATCATATGATTACAATAAACTCGGTTCAAAAAAAAGAATTAACATAAATATGATCATTAGCATGATGATGTTCAGCAAAAATAGTTGTTTTATCGAAATAATTGTTCAGCAAACATAAATCTGCACAAAGTAAATAATATAATCATCAACAAAATTTAAAAATCGACAAATAACATTTTTATACATTGGTCCATCACAACGTGTGGTTGCAATCGGTCGGCAAATATAGGTATAGTTGAATAAATAATAAATATATATTTTAAACATTATAAAAAATAATAATAAATATATATTATAAATAATAATGATGATAAGATTGTATTTCCGTTCTGCTTGTCCGGTCCGGATCAGGTCTAAAAATTCTGAAACCGTTCGAAACATTTAAGTTGCAGTTCCAATTCTGATTCCAGTCCGAATAATAAAATGAAGGAACCACATCCGGACCATTGTTGTTTATGATTCCAAAATTCAAACCAAAACTTAAATATTTCGTGAACGGTTTGGTCTTGTTCTTTGTGGTTGTAGTTCGGTTTACTGTTTTTGATTTTAAGTGACACCTTTACTTATACCATGGCCCCCATGTCAACCTTCATGCTCATATTTTATTCCAAAGGCAAAATGGATAATTTTCCACTGATCATGCCAAAATTGACATGCTGGTACAGAGCTTTTGAACCTGGAAGGAAGATAAGGTTTTGCGTTGAAAAACAACGAGAGTCTCCTCACAGTGGCCACTCCACTACCAGCCACTAGCCAAGGGGCTGTAGAAGCCCTTCAGTCATCAATAATCTTCTAAATTTTTGTGAAATACTTTAACAACTTTGCCCTAAGTGTGGATTAAATGTATCTATCAATGAACCATATTTGTATTATTTTTATCATGTTTTTACATGGAACATTAATTTATCTCCAACATCTCTTATTAAAAGGTGCATAATATGATCAATAATATATTATAACTTATAAGTAATGCCCATAAAACGAAATCTAGGAAAATATGAACCCATAACTCCATGTAGATGTCACCCCATCAATTCCTTTAATAAATTGTGCGTATAGAAATCTAATCCTAGGCGGAAAATATATTTTAACTTTCGTTCATAAAATAAAGGCTCGTGAACGCGGCGCCTGGCCTCACCTAAGTAAATTCACCCACCTTTGCGTTCAAAACTACTTTTTTTCTGGGAGAGGGCATAACCGTTGTAATGCCAAACATTCTATGCTTGTGGTGTTTTTGTCCAAACTCACCGGAGAAAAAACGCCGCCCTAAAGGGTGCCATAATGTCCGGGAAAGTCTAATCAAATAAAATCAACTTGCCTCGTTGGGAAGATTCTTCAACTATGAAGAGCTTTTCGAGTAGGTTCGAATCTATCATCGACAAAGTAGGCGATCGTTTGTCAAAGCACCAGGGAGAATTCCGGGACTTCAAAGGCTCAAGGGCACAAGTTGATCAGGAGCCCGAGTCATCTGTGCTTCGTAAATCTTGAGGTTTTGTCGAGCTTGAATTCGTATCTTGTCTTTGTCTGAAGGCTAAAGCACTGAGCTCTCCTTGTAAGGATGTCTACCATAGAGAGAAGCTTACTGCAAATGTTCTAACATTAGTAGATTTATTTGCCGGGTGAAAAATACCAGGCAAGGCGAAAAGGGTTGTGATAATCTAAACTATATAAAATAACCCTTAAAGCTGCTCAGATTTGCGTCTCCACACTCTTCTTGCACTCTCCCCTCTCTACGCTTCCGTCCTAAAATTGCCGAGGAGTCCCACTTTTGAATTCCGCTCATTTTCATTCTCCCGCTGCGTTACAATCCATGGGTTCCCATTTTATATCTCTTTCAAAAGGCAAGCCCTAACCCTCCCGAACGCCTCCATCGCCTCCCTGAGCTACTCCCTCCCCTTCTCTTCCTCATCATGCCCCCAAAGATTGAAGCACTGCTCCCTGCGGTGCTCCATCAGCAACTTCGAATGGCGTCCAAAGCTCCTCCCCGTGCCTGGAGTCAATCATCACCTTGATGTCCGGGAATGAAACTTTGTATGACATAGCAAAACCACGACTATCCACCATTGAGTTTTGAAGGGGAAAGGGCAGCAAGTCTAAAACATTGAAGCCACTTCTTAACTATTCCAAAGAACTTATCCACCGCATTCGTAACTGTGCAAGACGCTTATGCTGAGTGTCGTGGTGAAACGATATGCTGAGTGTCGTGAGTGAATGGTTTGTAGATACACTGCAGTATGTTGCAATGAACTTTCAAGTGCTGGTGTAGCTTGAATCAATGAGATATTAACTGCTAACAAACAAGCATATTTTGACTATTAATTGAGTCATAATATACAAAATTCATGATAACAATGCAATCGTGATATGTCTCTGTACTCTGTAGAACAAAGAAACCCAAAAAGTAACAAGCACAATGTATGTGATTGTATTCAAGTACAAACATGTCAAAATAATTAGTAATGAAAGAAGATTTTGTTAGTTCAGTCACTAGTAGCCTGGAAGGTGTAGGAGGCTGCATGTGTTCTAACCAACACGTCAATGTAGGATCAGATAGCATCATGAAGATTGCTCGGTTGTCCTCATCTTTCACCAGGTCCCAACCAAGGAGGAAGTCCTTCATATTCATGCCCTATTACATACCAACAACAAGCTTCTTCATGGCATTCTCAATTGTATGGGCCCTTGAGTTATTGTCCTACTCGGTACTCCACACCTCCTTTTGAAACTCAAGTCTACTCCGCCCAATCTCCACAATCTCAACGAACTCATGTCACGCCGAGTTTTGACGCATAGTTCGGGATGACCATTAATAGTTAAGGGATGGTCATCGACTGGTGTCACAGTAGTCCCCTCTGTGTCCATGGGCAGTTCCTCTGATGTCATCAACCTCACTTCTTCAACATCTATTCCACCTACTGGTTGTCTCCCAGGACAATCGCTCACTGAGCTACCATGTGTAGACTGTAGTAGATTCATCATCCATGGTATTGAAATAATCAATTTGACCTAAAGCAATGTGCTTCCCACATAGCCACTCAATATCGTAGTACAATGGAAATGACCAGTCTTTTATCGTGGCATATTTTGGATGTATCTGGCCACTGGCATGGAAAATATTAATTAGTCGACTATTAAAATTTAGTAACATTTAATGCAAAGGAAATTCAACTCATTGCAAGCATAGTAGGCCTCTCTTTCTCCATTGGTCAATGGTGAAATCGTTCTCATGGATGGTCCAACCACTCCTAACAACCAGCTCCCTAATGAGCCTAAACTGCCCCCATAGACCTCCAACAGTTTTGGAGGTGCTCCTTCAGACAAGGACCGCTTTGTCGGTTGAAATCTTCAACAACCTTCGCACATGCGCTCGAGCTAAAGGAACCGCCTATGACATTACCCTTATGTTTGATGTTCCTTGAGAACATTAATTGGGGCCCTATCGGCAGGTAGCGCCCATGAGTTAACTTTACATTGACATACATCCTTACCAACCTATTCCAACACATTTGTGAACTTAACATAAATCCTACCGTGATGCCCTTCAGTTAACCTTAACCTTTTTTTCTCATTCTAAATAAATACAATTAAAATATGAACAATTACTAACAAAACAAAACAAAATCCAACTAAGGAAGAACGAAGAACCTCTCCATTTCAATGAGTATAAATGACATCAATTAAGTAGGAAGACAGATATGGAAGAAAGAAATCCTCTTACCTTCGAAGATCGCGTAAAATGAATATGTACCTTTGAGAGTCAATGATATCACTAAACTATGCTGCAGAGAATGCTGCTCATCTCATTTAATGACAGAATTCAAAAGTTCCAAAAGTCCATTCAATTTGAAAGAATTTTGGGCTTCAGAATTTGAATTGGAGATCCAATTACAATGAAAATTAATCTCCAATTCTATTTCCAGTTATCAATCTCATTCAAACAAACGGAGCCTAAGAGGAGAGAATATTGAGTTAGGTGCCCTGAGATAAATATACCAACCTTTTCAATCATATAGCTGTTGAACTGTTTTGAAGCAAAAAAAACTATGATTGGATCAAAATTGATATTTTTATTTCCTTAAAAATGCTTCTAACAAAATTTCACATGAATCTATGAATAAAATTTAAACAGTTTTAATGCACACAAGTGCATGTGAGGTTATAGTATGATATAAAGCATAGATATTTCTAACTTAAGACGCTTAAACACAATATTCTCTCATAAAATAACATGTATTTTAAATTAAGAATGATAGAGTATGATCTTTCTATAATAAAAGAAAAAATGCTCAACATCTAGTTGCTAAGTAGAAATGATTAGTGCTCATTGGATACCAAAACTAATTGATCTACAAGAATATATGATAAATTTTATGTCAATGAAGAAATTAAAATGAATAAATGTCATGCTATCTTTGTTGAAGTTATTTTCTTGAATTTATTCTATTATTGGATTTCTTTGCGTTATATTTGATAACAAGCACTCTTGCAAATTCAATTTAAATTTTAGCTAAATATTCAAATGAGTTGTAACCTTTTAAAAAACAATTTCTACAATGAAGAACACAGGTTTAAACAAATAACCATCTTAATTGCAACAAGGGAATTTGATTTATGTTTCTTTTAAAAACCAGCACGATAAAAATATGCAAAATTAATTTGAACAAAATCATACTCATCCCTACATTATCGAACTGTGAAGATCTTATCTGCTATTTTTTATGTTTTCTAACAATTAATCTTCCTATTATATACTCAACACTCTCTACAAATGAAAGCAAAATTAATTTAGGATAATAATATGTTAGTTTTAAAAACTGTCATAAACATTTACACGTGTGAATTGTGATAAGAATCTATCAGTACCTGAAAGAAGAGCGGTAATGCTTTATTTTCAACTTTTTTTGGAGCTGACAAGATAGGATGCCCAGACATCATCAGCAGGTGGTGGTGGCTGAACCCAGTGCGCGGGAATCCGACTGCAACAAGGACGAGTATTTCATTAAATAGATTAGTTAGGAATCGAGGAATTTTAAAGGGAGTGCGGTAACAACATCATTTAGAAACAATATCTATGCTGACTATGCAAAACTGTAGGAACCATAAATTGATTGCACTAGATGGTCAATACAACCATTAAGCAACACTAGAGTGATGTAGGAACAGCATAATTCTGATTGATCTATGTCAAGTTCCACTTCTTCAAAATGGGATAAAACACACAAAATAATAGTCATGAAAGGAATAAATTTAGACAAACAATTGATGCACAATTGAAAATTTTAATTCTACACCATCACAATAATTAAAAATGTGCAGTTAAATTCTATAGTTGGGCAACCCGTTGCACAAAGCATCGCCACGCAGCGAGGATCCGGGGAAGGATCCCACCATAAGGGTAAAATTAAATTAACATAAATATATCTATATATATAAAGAGGAGAAAATAAAATAAATAATTACTACAAAATAAGATAAAATATATTCAAAAAATTCACTCAAAAGGAAACTACACAACGGTACTAAGTACCCTCTCACTTGGACACTGAACACGTTGAAGGCATACGACAACTGAAGTATTGTCATTGGCTTTATATTGTGCATGGTGGACCCGTGCCCATTCCGCTACTATGTATGCATGGTTGATAAAAACAAAAAACAAAACTTGGTCTACTGAGCCCGAGTTCAATTCACTTGGTCATTGTGAAAATGTCTTCTTAAAGATATTTGTTATGGTCTCGCATCGGGCCATGTTATCTAGTTTCTATCTTTATTGCGCGCATTTGATCATCCGTGTCTAATCTCAAGGAGGGGACATTTTGGGAACTCATGTAACTCTTATTAGGGCCGGGCCAAGAGAAGAAGGAAGCAAACTCATTATCTAATTTTCTATCTCTATCTATTTCTCTCTCTCACTCTCTCTATCTCCCGGTTAACCTACCTGACGCCCTAACCGTGTAAACCGCAATCTGCAATCGGCAACCCGGCGCGATCTTTCCCCCTTCCATCCTTGCACGCGACAGCCGGCCGCCTCCAGCAGTGGCACTCCCACCTCTGCCATAGGTCCGGCCGCCCCTCGCAAATCCAATGCCCATTCACGGCCCTGGACCCGTTCGCAATCGGCGACCCACAACTTGGTATCAGAGGGACCTCTCCTCCCCGCCGGCGGAACTACAGATCCAGCTCCGCCTCTTCCCGTTGTGGCTGACCACGCCAACCTGCGCGGTGCCGCTCCATCCCGTAGACCGCTCACAACTCTTGTGCCATTCGACCACACCAGCCCGCACAGTGACGATCAATCCCATCGGCTGCCAAACACCACTCCAACGTCGTCTCCTCCGCTGGACCCGAACCCGCTCCATTCTGCACAATTACATCATGTCCAATGACTCCAATCAGCGTCGCCTCGGCCTCATTCGGCCAACCCTACACAGCAACACATACTTTTGGGCTCCTCCATCGACGGGAGCTACTTGCTCGCTGCCTCTACCGGGTTGCTACCTCCACCGAACCTTCCTTCCTCCAACCCCTCAGGCGCCGACAGCCCTCCAATTGCTCCTCCGGCCATGGACGAACCACCCACCCTATTTCAATTTTTTGAGTCACTTGCAAAGCTCCTAGCGGATAACAACACCGCACTCATCAGTACCGTCACTGCCCAACTAGCGACTAATCGACCAGTCCATCCGACATCGGGCTCCAACAATGATGTGCCAATCCTGCGAACCCCGCCAAAATATTTACCCCTGAGACACGAGGGCAACTGTGTGCCACGATACGTGCGGATGGACTTTCCAATCTTCGACGGCCGTGAAGAACCCTTGGTCTGGCTCTCTCGCTGTGAGCAGTACTTCTCTAATCAGCGCACCCCTTGGGAAGAATAGCTCAATGTCGTTTATTTCCATTTGATGGGCTCAGCCCAACTTTGGTTTTCCCAACTGCAACGGGAGAAACCACTCCTATCATGAGAGGGTTTCAAATTCAGCTGCAACCTCCGTTTCGGCCCACCCTCCACAGCAATCCCTTGGGGATCTCATTTCTCTTCGCCAGACCGGCCCAATCGATGAGTACCTCGAACAGTTTCAGGTCCACCTAGCCCGAACTCCCTCAGTTCTTCCTATCCAAAATGTGCCCATCTTCACGATGGGGCTCCATGAGTGGCATGGATGTGGAATATCAGGCCCCCACAAATCTGACGACTGCCATGAGCTTGGCTCGCATCTGCGAGAAGCGTCTGTTGTTGGATCGCCCTCATCTCCATCTCCCAGACAACGGGGGGCCCAGCCGCATCCCCCGCCCTCTGCCATCACCCACAGACAGCCTCATAGCTTAGGACCGCGATGCCGACCGTCCACCCACCGTTCGCCGACTGTCCGCCCAGGAGTTGACCGGCCATCGTGCCAAGGGCCTCTGTTACAACTGCGACGAGTCATATTTCTGTGGACATCGCTGCAAGCGCCTCTTTTGGCTAGAGGTTGACAACCCTTCTGCAGAACGGGATGCTGACACGGACACAAGAATCCAGCGACCTACGCCACCATAGAACAAGCTTAAGGGTAAGCTTGTCGTCGGGCAGGATGGAGATGTTATGGTCCCACATCAGGTCATGTTATCTAGTTTCTATCTTTATTACGCGCATTTGATCCTTCATGTCTAATCCCAAGGAGGGGGCATTTTGTGAACTCATGTAACTCTTAATAGGGTCGGGTCGGCTGGGGCCAAGAGAAGAAGGAAGCAAGCTCATTATCTAATTTTCTATCTCTCTCTCTCTGTCTACCGGTTACCCTACACAACGCCCTAAACACGTAAGCCGCAATCCACGATCGGCGGCCCGGAGCGATCTTCCCCCTTCCTTTGCAGCCCGCATCACCGCACACGACAGCCGACCACCTCCAGTAGTGGCACTCCCGCCTCCGCCATAGGTCCGGCCACCCCTCGCAGATCCAACGCCCCCTCACGGCCCTAGACCCGTTCGCAATTCGGCGACCCACAACAATATAATTTTTGTAAGGCACATAAAAGCTTTAGAGCACTTGCTGGAGAAGGTACATTCTCTATTTGCTCATCTTTCTTTACTATAAATAAAATGTGAAGTATAAAGGCACATCATATTTCATAGTTTGTTTGCCTTTAGTCCTCTTTGTTGTTAATTTCAAAAATCTGTTGTGGGTAATTTTTCATGTATGGAATAACCCGGATTTCGCTTAAGTGGACCTACTAACCTCTAAGTTAATATTCTTACACACGCGCTATCCATTGATGATTTGCTCACCTAGATGGAATGAAGCGCACTTGCATAATCAGTAATAAATCTTTGTTTTCTAAAATAATATTTTTAAATAAAAAAATAGGAAACTTAGCTTACATCAATATGTCATGAATTTTGGAACATCTTCTTAATTTTGTTGTTGATTAGGACTGAATCACACATGATGAAGTTGTTTTGTGCACTAGTGAATGATATTGGCATAGGTTGTCAACGCGTAGGATAGAAAGAAACCACCCTAAGTTTCTCCTTCTTCCCTCCAGGTCCACGATGATTTCTTATGATGCCAGGAGCTTTTGTGAGAAGATTGGATGCAAAAAAGAGCCCAATCTGCTGGTTTTGAGGCTCTGCAAAGCATAGGTGCTGCAGGTCATCCATCATGTGAAAGGAGGGATTGTACAAGAGGTTTTCAGAGGCAGTAATGGGGATAGATCCATTGTGTTTGACTGGATGGAAGATTGACTGCTTCAGCAGGGGAATGATCGAATTGAATAAACATTGTGCTGGATTGATCAGAAAGGTATTGAATGGATGTGCGTGGGGGCAGATTAATCACTTCTGCTACCAATTTGTTATGATTCTTAAATTGTAATGGATACAAAAACCTTGTTGTGGCAGCTAGAAGCATGAAACTTGACGGAGAGCTATCAAATCCTTCCATATGGGGTTTGGTGAAGGAGATGAGAAATTAAGAGGAGAGAATATAATTAATTCTTGCTTAAAAGTCCAACGGCCCTAGGGTTCTTTAAATATGGATTACATGAATGTCATTTTGCAAGTAAGTTCACATTTTCGGACTATTTTGGAAATACCCAACAACAACACTCCGGCTTTTATCCCACCATCATGTGGTCGGCTATATGGATCATTTGTCGCAATTGCGCCCTATCTTTACTCATAATCTCACTAATGCCAAGTACATCATGTCTTTCCTTATAGTTTCATTCCAAGTCTTTGTTGGTCTACCCCTCCCCTATTTAACATGCCTAGTATCTAAACTCTCACAACGCCTAATAGGTGCCTCTAATAGTCTCCTGTGTCCGTGTCTGAACCATCTTAATCGAGCTTCGCACGTCTTCTCTACAATTGGTGTCATTCATATTTTATCCTTGATACATTCATTCCTAATTTTATCTAGTCTCATGCTCGAACCATCTTAATCGAACTTCTCGCATCTCATCTATAATTGGTGCCAGTCCTGTCTTATTCCTGATAGGCTGATACTATTCATGAAATACCCAAAAGAAGAAAAAAATCAAATTAATAGAAGTGCCTACCAAAGTTCAGCCCCTACATAGACCATAACATCACTTAACATAGACCATAACAATTGCCACTTTTCGCACAGGGGAAACATGAGCGTTAGTTGCATCCTAACCACATGATACTACGCTTTATTTAGTGTACAAACAAAATTCTTCAAAGAAAATCACTTCTCTTAGCAGAAGCAACTTATTATATAGATAAACAATAATATGCACATTGAACAAGTGGAAGACATACAGACCTTCCTCCATGTCTGATGTAAGCATCCCAAATTCTTCTAACCTGCACATAACATGAACTCAATCACTAGAGTAACAGTAAGATGCACTTAAATGACAATTACAGGATAACAGTACCGACTCCCTTCCTTTAATCAACATTTCCAAGGAATGCATTGACAAGTCTAGGACCTTAATTGAACAATATGTATTTGCATTGACAAATCAAATCATCGGGATGTAAACAACAACCATAATTATCAATCAATTAAAGGGTATCATAGCTGAATACATTTTTCAAGAGTACAATTGATCAAATGAAAAAATTACTAAAAAAATTTACAAGCATAGTGAAAAGGCTTTCTCCAGACGTTAACAAAATAAAAGATAAACAAATTAACAAGCAAGAAGTAAATAAAAATAAAGAAAACCTCCATTAAAGTCTGTATAATTTAATTGCAAAATCAACCATATCCTCCAGGTGATGTAGGGGTAGGCTACGTGGTGCGCAAAACCTAGGACTCTAGGTGGGAATGCGAGCGTGACACGTTAATCAGACTCTAAATGCAATGTGGTCGTCAATGGTGACGATAAATAATTATGAGCAATGATAATTTATATTTAACACCACGCAAATATTTAGAATTGGAAAACAACGAATTAATTTTGGCATTTTATAATGGCTTCCTCCGCTCGGAGGGCCAAAGCAAAGCGCGCGGCGAATGTCTCCTCCTGCAAATTATTAGCGTACTAAAGACAATTTCTACTAGCAAGAATCACATCACATATATTAATTCACCAATGAAAATGTCAAATCAAATAAGTCAATACCACAAGAAACTCACAAAGTAGTGGGCTGAACCGAGACACTGAAGAATTTGGGTCCGAATGTGTAGATCGGCGATCGGAGGTGGAACCGGCAGCGTGAAAATGATGGCGGTGGTTGTCCTCGGCGGTAAATGGTGAGATCGGATGAGAAATGGGTAGATCCGGCCACGTACAAGTAGATCCCGGCCGGGGAAGGGTGGATCGGCTATTTAGGGTCGGATCCGGGTGGAGGGGTGATGAACGAAAGGTGGAAATAACGGATCGGGGCTAAAATCCCTAGATCTGAATTGATCAAAGAAATTAGGGCTAAAGGGGAGTGGATCCACGGGAGGGAAGAAGTGGAGGGTCGTCGTGAACAGTGACCGGTGTGAACAGTATCAGCATGAACAGTAACCCATGGACAATAATCCGTGAACATTGTTTGGTAAACATAGATCGAAGAATAGTGCTTGGGCACCCTGGACAGCGGTAGGGGGTTAGGATTTGGGGGCTGTAGGGATTGCAGATGAGGGTTTCGAAGGGGGAAGAAGAAGGTTATGGATGGGTAGTATCTTGGCGGGGGGGGGGGGGGGGGGAATTTGAGCGCCTAGGAGTCGTCACCTAGGATTCCACGGCGTCGACACCGGGGAGTGATCACTGGAATCCGGGAATAGAAGTCTCCAAATTCTGCAATGGCCTCATTTCAGCCCCTACACATCTATTTATAAGAAAAAAACAACTAGGGCATCTTACCATCAACGACCATGATTGGTCGGAGGTGAGACCACTCAAATACATCAATTAAAAACATAAAATAATGAAGTAATATATGAATTTGACTCGCAACGCAAATACTCTGCAGAAACCGCCTCAATATTTGCAATTTGCACATATGAAATTCATCACGGTGGCCAATGGTGACACTACCCCGGTTGTTGGGCCATTAATATGCCCCTCACTCCAACTCTCTCTATCTCTCTGTCCTCGGTGATGTAGGGTATTGCGCGATGTTCGGTAATCTGGGGATCTCCCCCCAAGATGCCTCTCCACGATCCTAATTCGACACTTGCTCACAATACAACGTCGCGCACGCTCTTCGCAAAGAAAGCAAGCAACAACTAACGTACGGGTAGCAAACCCGCGAGAGACCGGACAAGGGCGATGAGCTAATGTCCAATCAAGCTAAAGGGACCAATATTGGGTCCGAACAAGCGAGGTTGTACCAAAAGAGATCTACCAAAATGCGATCCGGAAAACGGTAGATCTCTCCCAACAAAGAGAGAGGCTCGCCAAGCCTTTCAGAAAATTAAAACGATTAGAGGACGATGCAAGTTAATCTAGAGAAAACCCACGAAGAATCAACGTTCCAAAATCCACACCAACGTTTACCACCACAAGGAAATCTAGAGGAAAAACACTTGAGTAGAAGTTTTCGTTACCCAAGTCAGAATGGGTGATTCCGACTATCTAACCAAGGCCACCCTTTCACGGTTCCGCCGGAGGCGCCAGGATGGAGAAGAAGACCATCCACCGTCGTTGCGACACGCCAACGTCCAAGATCCCGGTAGGGGAGTAGACACCTTGCCGGATCCCAAGCACTTGGAGGAGAGAGGGGGGGGGGATCGGATTGAAGGGGAAGGTAGGCGGGATTCGGCTGAGCGCTAGAGGGGGGGGGAAACGGGAGGAGTGGTGGCTAGGACGTGGAGAGGAGGGGGGGCCGAGTGCTGTCCGGGGAGGGGGTGGTGTTGGCGGCTCGGGACGGGATGAGGGTGGCGGCCGAGAGCGAGACGGAAGGAGGGAGAGGGGGTGAAGCTGGCGGCTATTTTAAGAGAGAGAGAGAGAGGGGGAGAGTTTAGGGGATTAGGTTTTTTTTTTAATTCTTCTTCAACTCCTCTTAAATGAAAACACACCAAGCCTATATATAGGCTTAAGACCAGACTAGGCTATTTGCAGCCCCAAAATAAAATACAAATGTTAAAAGCAAATTAAAGGTGCTCCAAACAATGAGCAAGTTAAAATGAAAGGTGCTCCAAACAATGAGCACATCAAAAGCAAATTTAAATAAAGTCACTAAATATTAATTAAAGGCTTTGCGTCGCGGGCGGAGGTTGTAGCGCCGCAAGTCTCTTGTTGGGGACGAAGGAGGATCTTCCGCGTGCGTGTTGTCCTTCCTTTCAACAAGTTGTGGGCTGTCGTCCCCATCAATCCTCCCCCGCTCGAAAGGAGTCATCACCGATGAGTTGTCTCGAATGTACTGGCATAGCAGAGCATCATCCAAATGGGCCAAGTCCGACTCTGGGATCCAAGAATCATCGGAGGCCGGCCGATCGCGCCATCGGATCAAGTAGCGGCGCACATCACCATCTTGAGAGGGAAGTACTTCATCCTGGAGAATCTTGTCTGGCAAAAAGTGTGTCCTGGAAAAACTCGGAAAAGCATTAGGTAAAAACGGAGGAAAATCTTTATCATCAACATGCCACGTACCTCCGTTGGAGACCAATGAAGAGGGCGACCCAGTAACACACTCACCCCCCGTCCCAAAAAAATTTGCGGTGGAGCGAAACGGAAAGACAGATAATTCTTGTGGCGGAGCAACATAAGATGTTAAATCGGAAACGTTAAAAATAGGGGAAATACCTCAATCGTTCAGTAACTCCAAAAGAAAAGCATTATCCCCTAACTTCTTTAATAGTCGAAAAGGTCCAGCTCGCCGGTTCGCTAACTTTTTTATGGTGCCCGAAGGCAACCTTTCAGGGATGAGACGTACCATGACTAGATCACCAACTTTTAAAGTAGACGCTCTCTTATGTACGTTAGCAGAAGCTTGATAAGAAGCGTATTGCGTAGCTAGCGTCCCACTGATAAGCTTATGTAAATCATGAATGTGAGAAGCAAAATCCTGAGCGAATTGACTCGACTTATACGATGGAGGTAAAGGAATTAAGTCAAGGGGCACAGGCGCCTTGTATCCGTGCACGATTTCATTAGGAGACAACCCGGTGGACCTATTCTTGAAATTGTTGTAAGCTAACTGGGCATGAGGGAGGACAAGGTCCCAAGTACCCTTGTGATCTCCCACAAGGCAACGTAGTAGATTACCCAGACTTCTATTGACTACCTCCGTTTGTCCATCCGTCAGCGGATGGTATGCCGATGAGAACAAAAGTTTGGTGCCTATAATCCTCCAAAGGGTCTTCCAAAAATAGCTCGTAAACTTCACGTCTCGGTCGGTAACTATCGACTTAGGAACGCCCCGGTGACCAACCACCTCTTTAAAATATAACTGAGCAACATTAGACGCGTCGTTGGTCTTGTTACACGCGATAAAGTATGCCATTTTGGAAAACCGATCTACAACCACTAGAATAGAATCATTGCGCCTCATAGTGACCGGCAGTCCCAGAACAAAATCCATACTAACGTCTACCCAAGGGATGGAAGGGATGGGGAGGGGGGTATAAAGCCCCGCGTTTGTCTTATTTCCTTTAGATAATTGGCACGTCCGACAACTTTCCACGATTTTGGATACCATAGACTTAAGGTTGGGCCAATAAAACTTGTCTTCGACTAACGTAATGGTCTTATCACGACCAAAATGGCCACCTAAGCCGCCACTATGCAGCTCCCAGACGATGAAATGGCGAAGGGATGAACGCGGAATACATAGCCGCGCATGAGTGAATAAATAACTGTCACGAATATAAAACGACGAGATGGTCGTGGGTGAGTTGTCCTGGGTGGCTAAGTAGATCTCTGTGAAATCCGGACAGTGAATGTACTCATCCTTAATTCGATCGAACCCAATCACCTTAACTTCAAGCGTCGCTAGTAATAACGAGACACGGCTAAGAGCGTCGGCCACGCGGTTGAGGGTACCCTTCAAGTGTTTGATTGTAAACGTGTACTCCTGAAGATAGGAGACCCATTTAGCGTGCCTTGGGCTAACCTTAGATTGGGAGTTGATAAACCTCAAGGCCTCATGATCGGATAGGATAACGAATTCCTTAGGGAGTAAGTAGTGCCGCCAATGTTGGAGGCATCTAATGACCGCATAGAACTCTCGAACATAATTAGAATAGTTAAGTTTAGGCCCCGCGAGTTTCTCGCTGAAGTACCCAATCGGGTGACCTTCTTGACTCAATACTCCTCCAATCCCCACTCCAGACGCATCACAAGATAATTCGAGGACTTTACTAAAGTCCGGCAATCGTAATAGGGGAGCTTCCGACATGCGTGATTTTATTGTGCTAAACGCCTTAGCTGCCGATTTCGTCCAACTAAAATCTCCCTTTTTCAAACACTCCGTAATAGGGGCCATGATGCTACTAAAATCCTTAATGAAGCGACGATAAAACGTAGCTAGGCCATGGAAACTACGAACGTCCCGAATCGTGGCGGGTTCCGGCCAATCTTTGATAGCTTGGACCTTCTTCGGGTCTACATGGATGCCTTCTGACCCCACAATGTACCCTAGGAACTCGACAGATGTCACGTGGAAAGTGCACTTATTAATGTTGACAAATAACTTCTCCGACCTCAAGGCGGTAAGGATAGTCTTCAGATGTGTCGTGTGGTCGGTCGTCGAGGTACTAAATACCATAATATCATCGAAATACACCACGATAAATTTTCCCATATATGGTTGGAAGATGTGGGTCATCATCCTTGAGAACGTGCTCGGGGCATTGGAAAGCCCAAACGGCATAACTAGCCACTCGTAGAGACCCTCTTTAGACTTGAAAGCTGTCTTCCACTCATCACCTTCCCTAATTCGTATCTGGTGATATCCACTCCTGAGATTCAATTTTGAAAATATCGTGGAACCGGCTAACATATCCAATAAGTCGTCCAAGCGAGGGATAGGGAAGCGGTACTTAATTGTAATCTTGTTTATGGCCCTACTATCTACACACATCCGCCATGAGCCGTCTTTCTTGGGGGCGAGCAAGGCGGGAACGGCACAGAGACTCATGCTGTGACGGATGAACCCCTTCTGTAATAAGTCAGAAATTTGGGCTTGCAGCTCTACGTGTGCGGAAGGGTTTAGCCGGTAGTGAGGCAGATTGGGCAAGGAAGACCCCGGGACGAAATCGATAGCATGCTGGATGTCCTGTGTAGGGGGTAACTCAGACGGTAGCTCGTCCGGATACACGTCCCTAAACTCCTCTAGAAGCCTTCTTAACGTCGGTGGTAAATTCTCAGCCAACACCGCACCTTCCTTAACGTGCAAACAAACTAACGCATATATGACACCATCCTTGAAGGTAGTACGCGCTAGTTCCTTCTTACCTATCAGGCTCAACGCTTTCTTCTCGACTGGGACGATCGTATCCTTAGAAGGGACCGATGGGTCTCTAGGCGGAGCGGGTTTAAGAATTATGGTCTTACCACTAAACTTGATCTCATAGGTGTTAGCCCGACCAAAGTAGGTGACGTCATGGTCATATAACCACGGTCGTCCTAATAAAACATGACAAGCATCCATGGGGATGACGTCACACCAAATATCCTCAGAATAAGCTTTGATGGTAACGGGTACCAAACATCGCTTCGACACGGGGAGGGATGACTTGTTTACCCATGGCACCTTGTAAGGATGAGGGTGAGGTTCAGCGACCAACGACATTCGTTTCACGGCGGCTTCCGAAATAACGTTCATGCAGCTACTGCTATCAATGATCAAACGACACCATTTTTCTCCGCTCTTAAAATTCAATGTGAAAATGTTCGTCCTATTCCAGTCGTCAAGCGCGCAGGGGGTTGCTAGAATGCACCTCATAACCATCATATGGGCGTCATCTTCCATATCACTTGGTACTCCGTCCGACTCGCTATCTCCTCCTGCCTCGTAAATAAGGTCATCTGATCCACCAGTGGAATCTAACAGAGCTAACGGTTTGGGTTTTGTTGGGCAGTCACTAGCATAGTGGCCCAGGATCCCACAAGCGTAACATGTGACATTCGTTTTGTTGACCCTCCCTACCGGGACTCTCTCTCCCGTGGGGTTCCGGTTATTCCTGGCCGTCACGACTACGGAAGTCGAGTCGGTGGTCCGGAATTGAGACGGTAATCTGGGGATCTCCCCCCAAGATGTAGGGTATTGCGCGATGTTCGGTAATCTGGGGATCTCCCCCCAAGATGCCTCTCCACGATCCTAATTCGACACTTGCTCACAATACAACGCCGCGCACGCTCTTCGCAAAGAAAGCAAGCAACAACTAACGCACGGGTAGCAAACCCGCGAGAGACCGGACAAGGGCGATGAGCTAATGTCCAATCAAGCTAAAGGGACCAATATTGGGTCCGAACAAGCGAGGTTGTACCAAAAGAGATCTACCAAAATGCGATCCGGAAAACGGTAGATCTCTCCCAACAAAGTGCGAGGCTCGCCAAGCCTTTCAGAAAATTAAAACGATTAGAGGACGATGCACGAAGAATCAACGTTCCAAAATCCACACCAACGTTTACCACCACAAGGAAATCTAGAGGAAAAACACTTGAGTAGGAGTTTTCGTTACCCAAGTCAGAATGGGTGATTCCGACTATCTAACCAAGGCCACCCTTTCACGGTTCCGCCGGAGGCGCCGGGATGGAGAAGAAGACCGTCCACCGTCGTTGCGACACGCCAACGTCCAAGATCCCGGTAGGGGAGAAGACACCTTGCCGGATCCCAAGCACTTGGAGGAGAGAGGGGGGGGGGCGATCAGATTGAAGGGGAAGGTAGGCGGGATTCGGCTGAGCGCTAGAGGGGGGGTGAAACGGGAGGAGTGGCGGCTAGGACGTGGAGAGGAGGGGGGCCGAGTGCTGTCCGGGGAGGGGGTGGTGCTGGCGGCTCGGGACGGGATGAGGGTGGCGGCCGAGACCGAGACGGAAGGAGGGAGAGGGGGTGAAGCTGGCGGCTATTTTAAGAGAGAGAGAGGGGGAGAGTTTAGGGGAATAGGTTTTTTTTTAATTCTTCTTCAACTCCTCTTAAATGAAAACACACCAAGCCTATATATAGGCTTAAGACCAGACCAGGCTATTTGCAGCCCCAAAATAAAATGCAAATGTTAAAAGCAAATTAAAGGTGCTCCAAACAATGAGCAAGTTAAAATGAAAGGTGCTCCAAACAATGAGCACATCAAAAGCAAATTTAAATAAAGTCACTAAATATTAATTAAAGGCTTTGCGTCGCGGGCGGAGGTTGTAGCGCCGCAAGTCTCTTGTTGGGGACGAAGGAGGATCTTCCGCGTGCGTGTTGTCCTTCCTTTCAACAAGTTGTGGGCCGTCGTCCCCATCACTCGTTCCTTCATGTTCTGGGATAGCCTTTTAACTTGCTTTCTGTTAGTCGCCTTACTCAGAAACTTGATTGTTGTGTAACCTTCTCTCCCTCCTCCTTTGTTGTGCATGATCGACGGACGCAGGATATCATTGGTAAGGGGCGGCTATCTGATGGGCTCTATCTCTTGGATATCTCGCTTATTGTTCTCTCCTCGGACACTTCTGTTGATTGACATTGCCGTCTTGGGCATGCTCCCCTCCAGATTCTCAATAAAGCTATTCCAGATGAGTTTACTTGTGAATCATGAGTTTACTTGTGAATCATGTATCTTTGGCAAGCAGCATCGTGCTTCTTTTAGTCTTCATTGTACTCGGAACAATGCTCCTTTTTCTTTAGTGCATTCTAATATTTGGGACTCATAAAACTTCTAGTATTTATGGTTATCATTACTTTGCTACCTTTATTGAAGATTACTCGCGCATGACTTGGTTATATTTGCTTTGTAATCGTGTTGAAATCCCTTTTTATCTTTTGTGCCTTTACTATAGAGAATCGTACTCAGTTCTCCACCACTATCAAAGTTCTTTGCACCGATAATACACGTAAATATACAAGCCATACTTTTTCAGATCTGTGTATTTGAGTTTGGAATCATCCATCAAACTTCATGTGCTAATACTCCCCAATAAAATGGTGTAGCCGAGCGGAAAAATTGTCACTTTCTTAATGTCTCTCGCTCACACATGTCCTTTATTCTCACTTTCCCACACTTTACTGAAACTTCGCAATTTCTACTGTTTGTCATCCCATTAACCACATGTCCTCCATTCTCACTTTGCGACTCCATTTAGTCTTCATTTTCCTTCGACCACCCCCTTTTTCATCACGCCTCGTGTGTTTGAATGTACATGTTATGTCCATAATCTTGGTCTGCAAACTGATAATTTTGCTCCTCGTGCTACCAAATATATGTTCGTTGGGTACTCCCGCACTCAGAAATGGTATTTGTGTTACTCTCTCACCAATCGCAAGTTGGTAGTTTCGGCCGATTTCGCCTTTCTCGAGGATCAACTGTTTCACTCCTCTCCTCCATCTCCTCTTCTTCCTCCCCCTCTACCACGTCCTACCATCCCTGTTACGTCTTCGCTTCCACCACTTCTTCCAACATCAGTGCAGCCCAAAACACCTCTTCGTGTCTACACCCGACATTCTTCCAAAACCGATGTCTTACAACAGTTACTCTCTACTAGGGATATCTCACGGCCTACCGATCCGGAATTGCCCTCTACGGCTCATCCTCTAGCAAATTATGTATCCCTACATCGACTCTCCCCTCCTCTTCTCAAGTTCGCCTTTTCTTTATCCTTCATATTTCTACCTAACACTTTGCAGGAGACTCTTCAACATCTGGGGTGGCTTGCGGACATGGATGAGGAAATGACTGCCCTTTGGGCTAATCAGACCTGGGATCTTGTCCCTCTTCCTCCTGGACAGACTTACTTGGGATGTAAGTGGGTTTATGCCATCAAACATGCACCAGATGATACAATCGAACCGCCTAAAGGCTCGGCTTGTGGCTCGAGGGTTCACTATGATGAAACGTTCTGACCTTGTTGAGAATTTGGGGACGACAGTTTATACATGCATCACGGAAGCTAAATGAAGAAGATAGGTAAATGATGAAACGTTCTGGACAGACTTGCGCGGAAGCTGAATGAAGAAGATAGGTAATAGATGTCGCTGAAGGGTATGTCTCCCGATCGGATGTTTTCCTTCGCCTTACGGCTCACCTACCCTTACAGATACCCTTCTCAAGATAGCCGCAACTTTTGTTCTTCGTATATAGCACCTTCAAGAGTTTAGTCGGATGAAAAAGTGAGCGAGCACAGGGAAGAGTGTTAGGGCGCAAGAAGAGGCCTCAAGATCAGAGAGAATAGTCAGTCAAGTAGGCAGAATGCCCGCTTGGAGATCAGTCTTTCACCGGAGAGCACAAAGAGCTCTTTCAGAAAGAAGGAGGCTTCTCGTGCTCATTTCATTGCTCGTCCCCCTTCCTACAGGGAAAGAGAATAGGCGACCCGAATTTACGAGGCTGGGTCAGAGCCGTAAGGAGAAGGGGATATGTAAGGGTACATAGTAGGTGAGCCGATAGGCAAGATGGAACGAAGACCTGGGAAATCTTCAGTACTTCCTGGGACTTGAGGTAGCACGACGTCCTGATGGTCTTCTCCTATCTTAACGAAAGTATTGTCTTGACCTTTTTCAAGATGTTGGTTATTCAGAATGCAAGTCTGCTGACACTCCTATAGATGTCAACCACAAGCTTTGTGCTCATGACTCTGACTCAGATATGCTACTTCCAAATCCTGAGTATTATTGACGTTTACTTGAAAAACTGATATATCTTATTGTTACAAGACTTTATATCTCCTTTGTGGTTGAAGTTGTACATCGATTTATGCATGCCCCACGGACCTTTCATCTCCAAGCAGTCGAGCGGATCCTCAAATACTTGAAGATTGCCCTTGGACGAGGGCTTGTATACAAACCATCTTCCTCTTCCTCTCTATCTTTGATTGTTTATTCTGATGTGGACTATGCTGGATCTCTGGATGATCGACGTTCCACAACTAGTTTCTGTACTTTGGAGAATAACTTATTACCTGGCATAGCAAGAAGCAATCTGTTGTTGCTCGCTCATCGGCTGAAGCCGAGTATCGTGCAATTGTTGTTGTTGTGTCTGAGCTTACCTGGCTAGAAAGTCTCCTTCATGATTTGGGAGTCAAACTTTCCTCACCAGCAATTCTATTTTGTAACAGTCAAACGACAATACAAATTGCTAAGAATCCTGTTTTCCAAGAGCGAACAAAACACATTGAGGTTGATTGTAACTTTGTTCAAAAGAATGTTCAATTGAAGAAATTGGAATTACAGCATGCTCCTGCTACCGGGCAAGTTGCTGACATTCTCACGAAAGCTTTACCGAGACCATTGTGCTATCAGTTTCTATCCAAGCTTGGTGCCTACGATTTGTATGCTCCAACTTGCGGGGGGGGGGGGGGGGGGGGGGGGGGGGGGGGGGGGGGGGGATATAAAGAAAATGCCCAAGTTTAGGCCCATTATTCAGTCCATTTCATGTTGTTAGAAAAGCCCATGTAATTAGCCCATTATTTATTGTTTTCTTTCTTCTCTTCTTTTAGTCTCACATCATGTATAGGATATCTTCTCTCCTTCTCTCTCCTATATATATGTATTCTCTCTTTGTATTTGAATACACAAGCAATACATACAAGTTTTGAGCTCCTTCAACATGGTATCAGAGGGAACTGTTCGGGCCATGCGGTCTTCCCTTTTCTAACCGCCCGGCCTGTTTCCCCCCTGTCCACTTCCCCCCTTGCGGCCTCTCCCTCTACTCGCTCCGGGTAGCGAGTTCGCTTTTCCCTTACGGTTACTGTGTGTGCTAACCGCGGCTTGCCCTCCCGTCTCCTCCTCTCGTGGATCCACCCTTCCTCCGTATATTTATAGCCTTTCTCTTCTCCTCTCCCGTGGGCTCCCCCTCTCTACCCACGCTACCCGCTGCCCTCTCTCTTCTCGCCGCGCGGTCTGCATCTCCTTGCCGCTCGAGTATTCCTACTCGCGGCCTCTTTGTTTTCGCGCGGCTTTCCTCTTCTCGCAGTAGCCCGCGTGCCTCTCCGCTTGCGGTCTCTCCTCTTTAATCGCAGCGATCTCCCTTCTCGCTGCGATCTCCTGCTCGCCACTTCTTTCCGCGTCTATCCGCCAAGGCTTATCTCTCTTCCTGTCGCGGTCTCCTGCTATCCGCTCGAGCTCTCCTCGCGGATTGCTCTTCTTCTCGCCCGGCTTGGCTTATCTCTCGCCCGGCTCCTCTTCTCGTCGCGCGATCTGCGTGCCCCCCACTTGCAGCGGCCTATTTCCCTCTCGCCGCGGTCTGCCTCTCCGTCGCGGTCTCCTCCTCTACCCGTGCGGGTTGAGTGCCTGGTGCCCCTTCTCTCCTGTTCTCCTCTCCGGCGGTCTCCTTTTCTACCCGCGCGGTTATCATGGGCTCTTCAGTCGATTCAACCGGCCAGCCGGCTACTGCCTCTGATGACCGCCCGCCCTCTCTTCCAGAACTTCGAGATGAACTTCGGATCACCACTATTTCCCTTCTCCAGCAGACCCTTCCCCCCTTACTGTCCACACCGCCCTCTACTCGTGGCGGCTGTTCTGGCTTCCGTGGACGGTGGGGGTCGGGGCCGTGGCAGGTGTTCATACTGCGGCCGGGACGGCCACACAGATGCGGTCTGCTACAAGAAACACGATTACCCTCCTCGTCCAGCTGCTGCTGCTGCCACTGATGGCTCCTCCTCCACTGGTACCGACCTTGAGGCCGTTCGCCTCCAACTACAACACCTCCAGGGGCTTCTTAGCCCACCGTCGGCGTCTGTTGCCTCCATCTCTCCTGCAGGTATTACTTGTCTTTCCTCTGGTCCGCGTTGGATCTTGGACTCAGGTGCAACTCATCACATCACCTCGCTGCGGCCACAACAGTACTCGGACGCTCCTCATCTGAAGTCTATCACCGTGGCTAATGGTGCGATCGTTCCTGTCTCCGGCTGCGCCGACATCACGCTTGATCCTTCCATCTCTCTTCGCTCGGCTCTTTATGTTCCGGGCTCTCCGTTTAATTTGCTATCTGTTGGCCGTCTCACTCATGATATGGATTGCTCAGTAACATTTACTCCCTCTACTTTTGTGATACAGGATCGACGGACGCGGAGTACCATTGGTAAGGGTCGCCTGCAGAACGGGCTCTACCTCCTCGACGCCTCTTCAACAATCTTATCCTCTGTCTCCTCTGCTGACTGGCATCGCCGTCTTGGGCATGCTCCCCTACCCATCCTTCAAAAGACTCTGCCTGATGTATCTTTTCATGCTTTTCAGTGTGAGTCATGTATTTATGGCAAACAGCCGCGTACTTCTTTTCCTGCCCATAGTACTAGGAGCTCTGCTCCGTTTGATTTGATACACTCCGATGTTTGGGGTCCGTTTAAAATTACTAGTATCTCTGGCTATCGATATTTTATGACTTTCATTGATGATTTTTCCTGCACGACATGGTTGTACTTACTTCATGATCGCTCTGAGATTCCGCGCCTATTTCGTGCTTTTATACAGGAAACTCAAACACAATTCTCCACAACCATCAAAACCTTACGTACCGACAACGCTCGTGAATACACCGGCCGCGAATTTGCAAATATCTGCGCCGACTTTGGCATCATTCATCAAACCTCATGTGTCTACACCCCACAACAAAATGGAGTTGCCGAGCGAAAGAACCGTCACCTTCTTGACGTTGCCCGCTCCCTCATGCTTCAGATGCATGTTCCAAAGACTTTCTGGAATTTTGCGGTCTCCACGGCTTGTTTTTTAATTAACCGTCTTCCTTCCTCGGTCCTTAACTATGTCACTCCTTTTAGCCTCTTATTCCCCTCCACTCCGGCCTACCCACTCACCCCAAGGGTCTTTGGGTGCACTTGCTTCGTTCACCTCCTGGGTCCATCCGTGGACAAATTGGATCCCAGGGCGGCTAAAACTATCTTCGTCGATTATTCACGTACTCAGAAGGGCTACCTTTGCTACTCTCCGGTAACCCGGAAGGTCACCATCTTTGCCGATGTTACCTTTTGGGAGGATAAACCGTTCTTCTGCTCCACTTTACCTACCGCGTCACCAACACCCTCTCCACCACTGCCTCGACCCGTCATACCCACTACTCTGCCGATTCTCCTACCTCCCTCTACCTCACCCCCGGCTCCCTCTACCTCAGCCCCTGCTCCCTCTACCTCAGCCCCTGCTCCCTCCAAACCTCCAATTATCCAAGTTTATACCCGCCGACATCCTCCTCGCTCCGCTACCCCTCTGCAGTCGGCCTCATCCTTGGATACACCGCGCTTGGCCGATCAGGTATCTCCCTCCACCGCTCATCCTCTGGCGAACTATGTCTCTCTGCATCACCTCTCTCCCCAATTGCATACTCTTGCAACTTCTATTTCCTCCATTTCGGTTCCTAACTCTGTGCAGGAGGCGCTTCAACATCCTGGCTGGAAGGCTGCCATGGAGGAGGAAATGGCGGCTCTCTGGGCCAACCAGACCTGGACTCTTGTCCCTCTTCCTCTCGGACAGTCTCCGGTTGGGTGCAAATGAGTTTTCGTCGTCAAACATGCAGCTGATGGGACTATTGACCGTCTGAAAGATAGATTGGTCGTCAGGGGCTTCACCCAACAACAAGGCTGGACTATGAGGAAGCCTTCTCTCCCGTTGCCAAACTCAACACTGTTCGGGTTCTTATCTCTGTCGCTGTCCATCGCCGATGGCCCCTTCTACAACTCGATATTAAAAATGTCTTCTTAAATGGCGACCTACAGGAAACGGTTTATATGCAGCAACCTCCCGGGTTTGAGACCACGGGGGAGTCTCGGGTGTGTCGCCTTAAGAAAGCTCTGTATGGCCTCAAACAGTCACCACGGGCATGGTTTGACCGATTCAGTAAGGCTCTTCGGGAGGTTGGTTTTACTCGCAGTACAGCAGACTTCTCTATGTTCAGTCACCACCGCACTGCTGGGACGGTTCTGCTGTTGGTGTATGTTGATGACATCATAATCACGGGAGATTATTCGAAAGGAATACAGGAGGTCAAACAACATCTTGGTACAGTATTTCAAACAAAGGATCTGGGGCCCCTCCGGTACTTTTTGGGTCTAGAGGTTGCTAGACGGCCAGATGGTCTCGTCCTCTCACAGCGGAAGTATTGTCTCGACCTCCTTCATGACGCAGGTTACTCTGGGTGTAAGCCGATCAATACTCCAATGGATGTGAATACAAAATTATGCACTCAGGCCTCTCATTCAGATCTCTTACTCGAGAATCCTGAGTACTATCGTCGTCTAGTAAGCAAATTGATCTACCTCACGGTAACAAGACCGGACATCTCTTTCGCGGTTGGTATAGTTAGCCGGTATATGCATTCCCCGAGAAAATCTCATCTTCACGCTGTGGAACGCATTCTAAGATATCTCAAAACGGCTCTTGGTCAAGGTTTAGTTTACAAACCATCACCTACAGCTCCTACTTTGGTTGCCTACTCAGATGCTGATTACGCTGGGTCTCTTGATGATCGTCGGTCAACAAGTGGTTTCTGCACATATTTTGAAGGACATTTGATTACCTGGCGGAGCAAGAAACAAACAGTGGTTGCTAGATCATCTGCAGAGGCCGAATATCGGGCAATGGCTTCAGTTGTGTCTGAACTAACTTGGCTGGAAAGTCTTCTTACCGATCTTGGTGTAAGACTCCATTCTCCCGCTCTCCTCTTCTGTGATAGTCAAGCGGCTATACATATTGCCAAGAACCAGGTATTCCATGAGAGGACTAAACATATTGAAGTTGACTGTCATTTCATCCGAGAAAAAGTCCAAATGAAGAAGATAGACCTAAAACATGTTCCCGGGACAGAACAGGTTGCGGATGTGCTCACTAAGGCTCTTCCCAGTTCACTCTTCTATCAGTGCTTGTCCAAGCTTGGTGCGTACGATTTGTACGCTCCAGCTTGCGGGGGAGTGTTAGAAAAGCCCATGTAATTAGCCCATTATTGGGCCCATTATTTATTGTTTTCTTTCTTCTCTTCTTTTAGTCCCACATCATGTATAGGATATCTTCTCTCCTTCTCTCTCCTATATATATGTATTCTCTTTGTATTTGAATACACAAGCAATACATACAAGTTTTGAGCTCCTTCAACACATGTATAGTTTAGTCTCACATCTTGGGATGAGATTCCTCTCCTCTTTCCCTCTTCTATTTAAATGTACAAATACATGTATTCCAATGTATGAGGATTTAGATAAATTAATAAAATCTTTGTTTATTTTTCTCTCTCCTGTGTTTCTCCACACAAGTAAACTTGGATGAGATGGCAGTTGGAAAAACAAGATGAAAAAGATGACTCTGCCCATAGGAGTATGTATTCAGCAATAGGGATCAGAGAACTAATAGACCAATTCATCCAACTCACAACCGAAACATGTTGAAGAAAAAAACAGTGAAAGCACCATTGACAACAAGTATTAGAAGAAGGAAAGAGATGATGCAACATTATATGTTGCTAGATGGGCATATGAAGCGGGTATCTCATTCAATGTCATGTACAGTCCTTCCAACATATGTTGCCATGTGATTTAAAATGAAAGCCCCAACTCCTTATGAAATGAAGATCCAGGGTTAAGAGCCTGGATGCGAGGAAGGTACCAGAGTGGATGGTTGATTTAGCTGATGGTGATGATGATGATGATGAAGTCTTTCTTGGAGATGGGCTGACATGGATACAACTTGGAGAAATTATAGATATTGATCTAGGGACAAGGAAGACTTTTAGATCTACCACAAACAAGATTATCACTGAAAAATAAAAGAAAAGTAGAAACTGTCGAAGAGGGGCGATGAAGATATTAAATTGTCAAGTTCGCAAGACGAGGAGATTCATGTTCCATCTATATTCCTGATTGTTGATGATCAGGAGACAGACCAAGAATAATGTATTTTAAAGTTTAAGATTTTTTAAATATAATTTAATGTTCATATTTGCAATTTTTTCCCAAGGAATGCTTCTATATTTAGCAAAGTGTAATTTTTAAATTTGGGTACTTGTTGCGTTATTACTTATTTGCATATGAGTTTAGTAGGCTTAGAAGTTAAATAGATGTTAAAAAATTAATTTATCAATACATACAAAAAATATATACAACAACACTCAAGCCTTTATCCCACTATAGTGGGGTCGGTTATATGGATCCTTTGTCGCCATTGTGCCCTATCTTTTGTCATAATCTCACTAATGCCCAAGTACACCATGTCTTTCCTTACAGTTTCATTCCAAGTCTTTATTGGTCTACCCCTCCCTTGTTTAATATGCCTAGTGACTAGACTATCACAACGCCTAACAGGTGCCTCTAATGGTCTCCTTTGTACGTGTCCAAACTATCTTAGACGAGCTTCTCACATCTTCTCCGCAAAAAATATATAATTATATATAATGGTGCAAACAAGTCGAGCTTAGCAACATTTCCAAGCTCGATCTTGAGCTGATCATTTCGAGCTTGAGCTCGACGAGCTCATTTTATCCTGGCTCGAGCTCGAATTTCAAGCTCGCGAGCCCGAGTCGAGCTTGAGTTGCTCACGAGCTTTTTAGCTCATGAGCCTTATTTTTTATATATTTTAAATCTTTTAAAATATATATCGTATTGGAAAAGCCCATGTATAAAGGCCCAAAATAGGCTCATTGTACTCTCTCTTCTTTAGTCCCACATCTTGTATAGGATTTTTTCCTCTCTTCTCATCTCCTATATAATTGCATTCTCTCCTTGTATTTAGTTACACAATCAATACATACAAGTTTTGACTTCTCTCTACATGGTATCAGAGCCAGGTTGGTCTTAACCTCTTCTACCCGCCGCCTTCTGGCGGCCTCTACGCGGATTGTCTCCGGTCTCCAGCGGGCTCTCCAGCGGTCTCCCTTTGTGTCTACCCGCGGCTACTCGCTCGCTGTCCGCAGGCTCGACGGACAGTCCGCTGTCTCTCCCCTTGGCTCCAGGTTCTCTCTTTTCTCCTCCTACCACCCCGTTTTATAGTTTCCCTCCCTTCTCTCGTGGACCCCACCCTCCATCCTCCTCGCGCGGTCTCTCGTTCTGCCCGCGCGAATTCCCCTCCTATCCGCTTGCCATCTTCTACTTGCGGGCTCCTTCTCGCCGCTCGAGTTAGTCTACTCGCGGCTTCTCCTCCTATCCGCTCGGTGTCTTTTCCTTGCGGTTTGCTCCTTCTCGCCGCTCGAGTTAATCTACTCGCGGCTTCTCCTCCTATCCGCGCGGTCTCAGGTTCTTGCGGCTTGTTTCCTCTTGCCGCTCCTGATATTCTACTCGCGGCTTCTCTCTCTCCTCTCCGCTCGAATTGGTTTACTCGCGGTCTCTTCATTCTCGCCGCCTTCTCGCGGTCTAAGACTTCCCGCTCTGGTCGTGGCCTGTATAGCCGCTGGTGTTCGCATCGTGATCGCGCGGGTTCGTTCTTCCAGCTTGTCCGCCCTTGCTTCCCTCTGCGGCCAGCTTCTCCGGCGGCCTCCTCCCTGGTCGCTGCGGTTTTTGGTCAGTTCGCTGCGGCCTTTGATCAGTTCGCTGCGGTCTCCTTCCAGGTCGGCGCGGCTTCCCTTCCCGAACCATGGGTTCCTCTGTTGACTCCACTGGCCCGGCGGCTAGTCCGCCTGCAGACCGCCCGGCTTGTCCAACCGACCTGCGCGATGAACTACGCATCACTACCATCTCTCTCTCCGGGAAGAAAAATTTTCTCCCTTTGGCGCATTCTGTGCGTCGGGTTCTCCAGGCCAAGGGTCTCCTGTCTTACCTCACCCAGGCTTCCCCGGATCCCCCTACGGACGAGTGGCTCCGCAACGATGGTCGTGTGCAGACTTGGCTTCTCAACTCCTTGGATGGTGAGCCATATCAGATGGCCATGTATCACGAGACGGCCAAGTCTATCTGGGATGAGCTGCACTCTCTATACTCCGGCAAGGACAGCCTTCAGCACCTCTACGACATCATCACCGATCTCGTCTCTCTCGACACCGGTGGCGCCCCGGACATGACGTCCTTTGTTGCTCGGGCTAAGACTCTGGCCGAGGCCTGGATTCTGCATCAGCCTTCTACCACGGATCATGCTGCCCAGCGCGCTCAGAAGGAGGCGGTTTGCATTGCTATTATGATGGCCCGTCTTCCGCCTCACCTTCAGTCTATCCGGGCTCAGGTTCTGGCCTCTTCCACCGTTCCATCCCTGTCTGAGCTCTGTTCCATGCTCCTCCGCGTGACGCCTCCTCCGGATACTCCTGCACCGACTTCCTCGGCTTTTGTTCAACAGGCTTCTCCGCCCCTGCTTCCCTCGCCTCCCTCTGCTCGTGGTGGCCGCTCTGGCTCTCGGGGCCGCGGACGTGGTGGAAGGGGGCGGCCGAAGTGTTCATACTGCGGCAAGGACGGTCACTTTGAAGCAACCTGCTACCGCAAGAATGACTATCCTCCTCGCCTGACGGCTTCGGTGGCCGCAGATGCCTCCTCTCCTGCCTCTCCGGACCTTGAAGCCGTCCGGCTCCAGCTCCAGCACCTCCAGGGCCTGCTCAACCCGCCTCCTGCTTCCCTGGCCTCCACCTTCGTCTCCCAAGCAGGTATGGCTTGTCTCTCCACCGGTTCGTCCTGGATCATGGACTCCGGTGCCACTCATCACATTACGTCCAAGCAGCCTGCCACATACTTGGACTCTCCTCACCCGCGGTCTATCACCGTGGCAAATGGCGCTCTTATTCCCGTCTCCGGATCGACGGACATCTCTCTCAGCCCGTCGTTTCCTCTCCGCTCGGCTCTTCATGTTCCGAGTTCCCCCTTCAATTTACTTTCTGTTGGTCGCCTTACTGCTGATCTGGATTGCTCCGTGACATTCACTTCGTCTTCTTTTGTCATACAGGATCGCCGGACGCAGACTACCATTGGTAAAGGCGGATTGCGGAACGGGCTCTACCTTCTTGACACGCCTCCTACCATCCTCTCCTCCGTCTCCTCCACCGAGTGGCATCGCCGTCATGGCCACGCTCCTCTACCAGTTCTCCAGCGGGCTCTCCCTGATATATCTCTCCATCCGTTTCAGTGTGAGTCTTGTATCCTCGGCAAGCAGCCGCGTTCATCTTATCCTGCTCATTGTACCCGGAGCTCTGCTCCGTTTGATTTGTTGCATTCTGATGTATGGGGACCCTATAAACATACTAGTATATCTGGTTTCCGGTACTTTATTACTTTCATTGATGATTATTCTCGCCTGACGTGGCTATACTTACTTCGTGATCGCTCCGAGATTCCTCGCATTTTTCGTGCATTTATCGTTGAAACTCGTACCCAATTTCAAACCACTATCAAAACTGTGCGTACGGATAATGCTCGTGAGTACGTTGGCCACGACTTCACTACTTTATGCTCTGAATTCGGGATTCTCCACCAAACATCTTGTGCCTACACGCCTCAACAAAACGGCGTTGCCGAACGTAAAAACCGTCACTTACTTGATGTAGCTCGCTCCCTTATGCTTCAAATGCATGTGCCCAAGCATTACTGGAACTTTGCGGTCTCCACGGCTTGTTTTCTCATCAACCGTCTCCCTTCCTCCGTTCTCCACTATGCTACTCCGTTCAGCCTGTTGTTTCCTTCAACTCCGCCCTTCCCTCTACCACCCCGTATCTTTGGTAGCACTTGTTACGTCCACCATCTGGGCCCGCCCTCGGACAAACTGGATCCCCGGGCGGCTAAACACATCTTTGTGGGCTATTCTCGTACTCAGAAGGGGTATCTCTGTTATTCTCCTGCTACTCGAAAGCTCTGTCTCTGCGGATGTCACCTTCCGCGAGACTCAACCTTTTTTTTCGGATTCTCTCCCTACTCCTTTCCCTTCGGCTCCTTCACCTCCCTCCATCCCACGACCAGTTCTCCCCGTTACGACGCCGTTGCTACCGGTTCCACCAGCTCTACCTCCTGTACCACCCGCACCTCCCATCATCCGGGTCTATACTCGTCGCCCCCCTTGCTCTATGGCCCCACTGCAGTCCGCCTCCACCACGGTCACTCCGCGCCCGGACGATCAGGTACAGACATCCACCGCTCATCCTCTGGCTCATTACGTTTCTCTCCATCGCCTCTCTCCCCCTCTTCACACTTTTGCTACTTCTCTTTCCTCGGTTTCTGTTCCTAATTCTGTGCAGGAGGCGCTCCAACATCCTGGCTGGCGGGCTGCCATGGAGGAGGAAATGGCTGCTCTTTGGACTAACCGGACCTGGACTCTCGTCCCTCTCCCTCCCGGTCAGAAACCCGTTGGGTGTAAATGGGTGTTTGTTATTAAACATGCTGCTGACGGCACTATTGACCGCCTAAAGGCCCGCCTTGTGGCTCGTGGCTTTACCCAGCAGCAGGGCCTCGACTACGAGGAGACTTTTTCCCCGGTGGCCAAACTCAACACAGTCCGGGTTCTCCTCTCTGTTGCGGTACACCGCCAGTGGCCCTTACTCCAACTGGATGTCAAGAATGCGTTTCTGAACGGTGATCTCCAAGAAACCGTCTATATGCAACAACCTCCCGGGTTTGAGACCACGGGGGAGTCTCAAGTCTGCCATCTTCGAAAGGCTCTTTATGGTCTCAAACAGTCTCCCCGGGCATGGTTTGACAAGTTCAGTAAGGCCCTCCGGGAGATTGGTTTTACTCGAAGCTCCGCCGACTTCTCGCTCTTCACTCGCCACCGATCTACAGGGACCGTCCTTCTACTCGTCTATGTGGACGACATCATTATTACTGGGAACGACTCGAATGGGATACTGGCGGTCAAACTTCATCTGAGCACAGTTTTTCAAACGAAAGATCTGGGTCCCCTTCGATACTTCTTGGGCCTAGAAGTCGCCAGACGGTCAGATGGGTTGATCCTCTCTCAGCGAAAGTACTGCACCGACCTTCTTCATGACGCGGGTTACTCAGGATGTAAGCCAATTGACACCCCAATGAATGTCAATCACAAGTTATGCGCGCAGGCCTCTGACTCCGATACCCTACTAGATAATCCAGAGTATTACCGTCGCCTAGTTGGGAAATTGATATACCTCACAGTAACCAGACCATATATCTCCTTCGCTGTTGATATCGTCAGTCGATATATGCATTCCCCCAGGAGCTCTCATCTTCAGGCGGTTGAACGCATTCTCAGATACCTCAAAAAGGCTCCTGGACAAGGACTGGTGTACAAAGTATCTTCTTCTACTCCGACTCTGGTAGCCTACTCGGATGCTGACTATGCTGGGTCCCTCGATGATCGAAGGTCCACCAGTGGCTTCTGCACGTATTTTGGAGGACATCTGATCACCTGGCGGAGCAAGAAACAAGCGGTCGTTGCTCGATCATCAGCCGAGGCAGAATACCGGGCTATGGCATCAGTGGTGTCGGAACTAACGTGGCTTGAAAGTCTTCTCACCGATCTGGGTGTAAAGCTTCCTTCACCAGCTCTTCTCCTCTGTGACAGTCAAGCTGCTATACACATCGCCAAGAACCCAGTCTTTCACGAGAGAACTAAACATATTGAAGTCGACTGTCATTTTATCCGGGAAAAGGTTCAACTAAAGAAGATCGACCTCAGACATGTTCCGGGTACTGAACAAGTTGCGGATGTCCTCATAAAGGCCTTGTCTAGTACCCTCTTCTATCAATGTCTGTCCAAGCTTGGCGCATACGATTTGTATGCTCCAGCTTGCGGGGGAGTGTTGGAAAAGCCCATGTATAAAGGCCCAAAATAGGCCCATTGTACTCTCTCTTCTTTAGTCCCACATCTTGTATAGGATTTTTTCCTCTCTTCTCATCTCCTATATAATTGTATTCTCTCCTTGTATTTAGTTACACAATCAATACATACAAGTTTTGACTTCTCTCTACATATAGAAATAAAAAACTCACGAGCCGGCTCACAAGCTCATGAACAACAATAAGTGAGCTCGAGCTCCACAGGCTCATGCTCAAATCGAGCTTTTTTCGAGCCGGCTCTTCGAGCTTTCGAGCCGGTTCAACTCAACTTGCACCACAAATATATATATATATATATATCGAAACTCGACATCTTCAATATATCTCTAAACATATATTATATTAAATTTTCCCTAATATATCAGCAAACATATGAAACTCAATATTAGAAATTTCCCCAATATATATCCCAACATATGAAATTCTACGTGTAAAACCCAGACTAACATATTTTTGACATCGCGCGTATCTTAAAGATACCAATGGAGGAAATTATAAATTCATGAATGAGGGACACGAAAGGATTTGTGAAGGAGTCAAAAATCTCCTGGATATAAAGCACTTGTTGAGCGAAAAGTATTGGGTGTGAGGAGGATCGTACCTAACGGAACCACGCAATTGAAGACACGTGGCCATCCCGGGAGTCATGTGCAAAAGTGCATTGCACATGGCCCAATCTGTGTGGTGACATTTCGCGTCAACACGGGACCCGTACCCAATAATAGTCCCCCAGTTTGGACTTAAGACACATTAAATCAAATGAATTTGAGGTTAAGTGCATTTTAATGTTAGAGTAGAGGACTCAAGGGAGATCGAGGGCGTTCGGGGATGGACAAAGTGAAATTGGATCAATGATGATTGATGGAGTTAAAGAGAGCTAATGGGTCTAGGTTTTGGGAGTGATTAGGAGTCGAGCCGAAAAACCTTAGCCCTGTTGAGAGAAGAGAAGTAAAGAAATAAGGTATTGAAATCTAACGCTCTAAAACCATGTTGTTAGGAGGAAGACGAGAAGAGTGGGAAAAAATCTTTGGTATTGAATTTCATTACACCGGATATTACATAAACCTATTTGAAGGAAAACGCGCGATGAAGGCTCTGTTTGTGAGAGCTCTGGTGGCTGGAAAAGCTATTTTCAATCGTTGGAGCAGTAAAATGATTGTTTGTTTGCTCGGCTCTTTGAAAAGCGTGCTTTAAAATATGGCATTTCTAGGTCTATTTAAAAATCTGCCTGCCTCTAGCTTCTGCGCTCGTGAAATCGGTTTTCGGCCCGCCACCCGTGCTATGCTTATTAGTCATTTCTCACTCACCATCTTTCGTCTTCCCGATCTCAGGATTGCCACCATCAAGCCGTCAAGGTCCGCTCGCTGCACTCATTTATCTCGTTCATGCACCTCCGCAAAGATCGTCCAGCATCGCCGACGATCCGTAGTCCACCTCTGCTATCGAGTCGTCGTCCAGCACCCCCGGCGATTTCTCAAGCCCTATTCCAGATCTGCTCGTCGATTTCTACCCCTCATTCAGATCTCCTCGCCGTTCCCGGAAGCACCCCGAGAACTTCTCACAGTTTTTTGTCATCGTCAAAACCGGACTCTATTTGGGATTCGTTCATGCCCTAAAGCCATGTCAGCGCCTCTTCGTTCATCTCTCAATCCAGCCAACTCAGCTCCTCGTCGTCCCTCCCATGCTCAATGCCACCATTACTGGTATGTCTCTGCTATTCCCTTATCCTCCACTTGTTTAAATTTCATGCTGCAGAGACCAGAGTTGTAATATTCTAAGGACCAATTCCTCCAATTCTGGGCAACTTGACACACTGAGAAATTGTAAGTTCATGATCATTTTTGAAGTATCTTCCTTGTTAAGTAGAATGTGGTAACTGGTAAGAATGTTGACTCATTTGGGTGCCTGAAGACTAAAAAATATTTTAGAAAGTTATGATTCTGCCTTTTTTCTGGTTGATTTTTCTGTGGATTTTGGAATGATCGAATTGAAGGTGAAGGAGTAATATTTACTAGAAAGATAAGCAATTACGATATGTGGCAAGAAGTCATTACTGAACAATCACTCGGGTTAACAGTCCGACTATGCTCAATATATATCTACTTCAAGTAGTTACAAACTCTACTTTTTTTGTTTAAAAAAACGATTTTCAAAAAGTTCTTCCAAACAGCTTAGTTGAAAAAGTTTTATTCGATCAGCACTTATGCACATGCTCTCCAAACGGTCTGCAGTTTTTGAATATTGTTACTTAAACAGCTCTATTCGATCAACAGCTTTTCAAACCGTCAAAGCTGTCCCAAACATAGTTGAAATGAGGTAAAATACAATAAAATATATTCACCTCATAATGAGAGAATTTTCTCATTAATAATATTAATAAAACATAAACTAAATAAAATAACAACATAACAACAGAATAAATTTAATATGTTATCATCCTGCACAAATTCTAAGCGGCAAAGTATGCTAATTTGAGTTTGGAGGTGCAACTAATACTAGTGACAAAGCAGATAGTAAGCTGATCATGATAGAATAGAATATGAGAATATGAAATTTTACTTTAAAGAACAACGGGAGTATAGCAACTAGAAAGCAACAACCACTGCCTGAGAGTCGATCAACAACCTATGAGTGAAGTTCTGCAACCAGAGATAAGGGATAATAACCTAATATAAGATTTGTTTGAGTAATTAATACTTCTAGGGGAACTTCTGTAATTTTAAATCAGGGGTCTCTTTGTAATTCATGACTTTCCCCCTATTATATCGCTCATCGCACGGATCCCTAATAAGAGGTGAAATAAATGAACAATTGTTATGAGACAGTGTACAGGTAGAGCATAAGAAAGAAGTCTAGATATACCACATTTCTATATGGTATCTGTTGAGCGGTGAGAATATTACTTAATTACTTGGAAAAGAGACCCCCTCCATAATATATAGGAGGTCAAAATACAAGCATAAAATAATAATACTAAAGTCCAACACTCCCCCTCAAGTTGGGCTTGTGATATCTGTCCTAAGTTATCAAAGGCGCAAGGCGCACCGAGGCACAAAGGGCCCCTGGAGCCTAGGTGCAAGGCGCAGGCGCGTGCCTGAAGCACGTGAGGCCCAAAAATTGGGGGAAAAGGAAATTGAGCGAATTGGGCGCCCAATTCGCTGAAATTGAGCGAATTCGGCGCCCAATTCGCTGAAATTGAGCGAATTCGGCGCCCAATTCGCTGAAATTGAGCGAATTCGGCGCCCAATTCGCTGAAATTGAGCGAATTCGGCGCCCAATTCGCTGAAATTGAGCGAATTCGCTGAATTTCAGTGAAGCTGATCTTCAGCGAATGGGCGCCCAATTTGCTCAATTTCAGCGAATTGGGTGCCCAAGTGCGCCTAGGGGGTGCCTCGGGTGCGTCTAAGATCATGTTTTTGCACATATCAAAAAAATTTTTTTTAAAAAATAGCTTGAAAGGCCCGGGCGCGCCTGGGAGCCTGTAAGGCGCGTGCCTAGGCGCGCCTGGGGCACATCGCCCGCCTCAGCTGTGCTGAGGCGCGGCGGGATGTGCCTGGTGCGCCCGGCGCCTCAGGCACGCGCCTTGACAACTTAGTATCTGTCACACCCAACTTGGACATAATGTAACCAAAACACTTATGAGACAAGACTTTTGTGAGCACATCAGTCAGTTGTTGATCCAAAGGGACAAACAGAGTGCTAATAACTCCTCTCACAATGTTTTCTTTGATGAAATGACGATCAACTTCCACATGCTTAGTGCGGTCATACTGAACTGAATTGTGAGCAATACTAATAGCGGCTTTATTATCACAGTATAAACGAATCGGGCCATTGCTTCGAGTCTCAAGCTCAAGCAAAAGGAATCGAATCCACATTCCTTCACATATGCCCTGGGTCATCGCCCTGAATTCCGCTTCAGTACTAGATCAGGCAACCACATGCTGTTTTTTGCTCCTCCAAGGCACCAGATTTCCCCTCACTAAGGTACAATATCCGGTTGTGGATCTATGATCATCAACAGACTCTGCCAGCCAACATCTGTGAAAACTTCAATGGATAATTCTTTAGCAGGAGAGAACAAGATGCAACATCCCGATGAAGTTCTGAGGTATTTAAGAATCCGATGAGCAACATCCAAGTGGTGTTACTTGAGAGCATGCATGAACTGGCTGATAACTCCAAGAGCATAGGAGATATCCGGACGAGTATGAGATAGGTAGATGAGTCTCCCCACCAGCCTATGTTATTAAAGGCGCGCCTAAGGGTCCAGGCTCACCAGACTCAGAGGTTTGCGTCTTTGTGCGCCTTATTTGCCCCTTTAGGGTATAAAAGAGCGTCTCAATGAATTTTTTGTTGTAAATATTTTTCAAAATTAAGAAAAAAATAATGCAAGAAATCAATAATTTTTTATTGATTTAGTGTTTGTGAAAGATAATTATGTGTTGAGTCTTAAATATGATATAAGTGACCACATTGATTCTATTTTTTAAGAGATATAAACGATAGTAATGAATGATTAATTAGTAGACTAGATGAAGAATTTGATCGAGAAGCTGAAATGATGTTTGTTGTTGATTATTTAAAATGAATGTGGTTGCGTCTTACCTTCGTCAGGGGTGCGCCTGCGTCTTAAGCCTTGCGTTTAGGCTCCAAGACTCCTTTGCGCCTTGGTGCGCCTTTAATAACTAAGCAACCAGCCGTTGAAAGCTATTGATGTCAGTGACAGGTTCTCTATCATCCCTTCCCAATTTGTGATTTGTTTCAATGGGGGGTGTCAGCAGGTCTGCACCCACTCATCTCTGTAGTCTCAAGCAAGTCAAGGACGTACTTCCTCTGAGAGATAAAGATATTGTGTTTGGATCTGGCAACCTCTATGCCAAGGAAGTACTTGAGGTTCCCAAAATCTTATACCTCAAATTCACTAGCCAGTCTTGTCTTCAAGTGTTTGATTTCTTCCATGTCATCTACAATCAAGCTTGTAGATGTCAGCCGACATGTCATTTTTGGGGGGAAACCGCAACGTTACCGCTGCAAATAGAATTTTTTGCGTTTTCCAGAATGGCGGCCGACATGTCGGACATGTCGGCCCGCTATGGCGGATTATGGCGGCGCTATATTTTTTGTGGCGTTTTAAAATCTTTTAGGTTAATAATTATAAAATTATTTAATTATAATTTATAAATATTAATTAATTATAAATATTAATTAATTATATACTTTAAAATCTTCTCCACCTCCCCCGACTCATCACCTTCCGCCTCGGCTTGCCCTAGTCTCCCTCTCTCACGATTTCTTACTCTCGCAACTTCTTTCTCTCTCGCGATTTCTGACTCCTTCGGCTAACGGCTCTCTGGTTCTTTGATTCGCCGGTGATTCTCGACACTGGTTCTCGACAGCTTTCGTCGGCTGTCTTTCGTCGTCTTTTTATCGGCACTGGTTCTCGACAGTTTTCCTCTCTTCTCCTCTTCTGTGGCTCGTCCCCTCAACACTGTGAGTTTTATCTTCATTTTTAATTTATAATTAAGGCTTAGTTTTCTCTTCATCCTTCTCGACTGGCTATTTGGTTTTCCTTCTCGACCGTTTTCCTTCTCTATGCTGCAGTGTTGCATCTGTTTTTTCTTTAATCTGCTGCAACAGAGCACACGCAAGTGCATATAGGGCACTGGTTCTCGACAATTTTCCTCTCCTCTCCTCTTCTGTGGCTCGTCCCCTCAGCATTGTGACTCTGTGAGCTTTATCTTTATTTTTTAAGTTATAATTAGGGCTTAGTTTTCTCTTCATCCTTCTCGACTGACTATTTGGTGCTTTTGGTTTTTCTTCTCGGTCGTTTTCCTTCTATCTGTTGCAGTGTTGTTGTGTGGTATACAAACTTTACAACTGGAATTATGGAATTGTTAGATTATGATATGCACACGCAGTTAGATTATGATATGCATCTGTCTTATACTCTTATGACAACTGGAATTATGGAATTGTTGTGTGGTAAATTCTTATAAGAGTTAGTTGGCATTGTGGCAGTGGAAAATTCTTATGAGAGTTGGATGACATTGTGACATTGTGGCATTGGGGTATTGTGGTATTGTGGCTATGAAAAAATCCTTATGGCAGTCGATTGGCATTATGACATTTTGGTTGTGGCCAATCCTTATGGCAGTCGACTGACATTGTGGCATTTTGGCAATATGGTTGTATCTATTCATAATCCTCTCTTTCTTTTTATTTCTCTATATTTGTCTCTTCCTTTATCCTCTATGATTCTATATTTGCGACATTGTGGCAACATATGATGTGAAAAAAAAATTATTCAGCTATGTTTTTAGACTGATCAATTAACATTGATTAATGATGACATCAATATTGTGGGCATCTAGATATGAAATATCACTGATGTTGCCTTTTTTTTAATTTTTTATAAATTTTTTTGTGTAGAATGAATTCATCAGAAGGTTCTAGCAAGGTTCTCAGTACTTCCTCCGTAGTAGGTCGAGATCCTTGTTGGGCATTTGAGGAGAAGGTGACTCCTAATGATACAAATAGAATACGATGCATATATTACAAACAAATTGTGAATGGTGGAATTACTCGCTTGAAGCATCACTTGGGGGGGATAAGGGGCAACGTTAAGGCTTGCCCGACGGTACCAGCTGATGTTAAAGAAAAGGTGGAGGGATATTTACACACTGCACAGGCAACCAAAAAATTTAAGACAGAAAGGTTGCAAACAGCTTTGGAAGAGGTAGTTGTTGGAGGTAATGACATAGAAGAAGCTACACAAAGGAGTCTTTATGCAAGCGTAGGTACTAAAGGGCCTATGGATCAATTTGTTCAATCTCAAAGCACCGAGACGAGCAAAATGGTGCAAACCACCATTGATAGCAAAATGGGCATACGAGACCGGAATTCTTTTTAATGTTGTGTATACTACATCCTTCCAACAGGCATTGCATGCAGTGGGGCTATGTGGACCAGGGATGAAGGGTCCAACCCCATATGAGATGAGAGAGAAATTCTTGAAGATGGAGGTACAACGGACGAAGGAGATGCTAACTACATTCACTCAAAGCTGTAGGGTGCATGGTTGTAGTATTCTTACGGATGCATGGACAGATAGAAAAGGGAGAAGCATCATGAACATAGTGGTGCACACTATTGCTGGGGTGACATTTTGGCTATCCAAAAATGTATCGTCATCCACACATGATGGAAAATTCATTTATGATTTTGTGGATGAGTCGATTGCCAGCCCAGATGGCCCAAAAGAAGAGAATATTATACAAGTTGTGACAGATAATGCATCCAATAACATGGCGGCATCAAGGTTGATGGCTTTGAAGAGGCCAAGACTATTTTGGACTTCATGTGCTACACACACCATCAATTTGCTTCTCCAGGACATTGCAAGATTAAAACAAATAAAAAATGTTATTGCACTTGGACGTCAATTATCAGTGTTTATATATGCTCATACTATCTCCCTTGACATGTTCAGGGAGACTACAAAAGACTTGGAGTCACATGATCTTGTGCGCCCTGGAGTTACCAGATTCGCCACAGCATTTCTTTCGTTACAGAGCATCCATGAGAAGAAGAGACAGTTGTGGGAGATGTTTACATCAGCAAGGTGGGATGCTACCAAATTATCTGGCAGTGATGCAGGCAAACAGGTATTTTAGTAGTTTTTTCAAATATTATTTCTATGATTAATCTGTTTGTACTTTGTAATTTACTAATGTTATCTTGATTCTTGAATTGTAGGCTACAACTACAGTTTTGAGTGGTATTTTTTGGGTGAATGTTGAGCTTGCCCTTCTTATATTTTCCCCATTGGTGAAAGTTCTTAGAAGAGCTGATGGAGACGCATCTTCAATGGGATGGTTGTATGGTGAAATGAAGAAGGCTAGAGAGGAGATTGCTGCTGCTCTTACTTTTAAGGAGAGTAAATATCTTCCTATATGGAAGTTGATAGATAGAAGAGTGAAGACTAAGATGAGCAGTCCATTACATCTAACAGGATATTTTTTGAATCCCTTCTTCTACTACCCAAATAGGGAAGAGATAGATGGAGACCCAAAGTTTATGGGTGGGTTTATTGAATGCTTCACTAGAATGTACTCTCATGATCCTTCTATGCAAGATGTCATTACTGCTGAGGTTGAAGTTTATCAAATATATCAAGGATTATTTGGCCAGGACATAGCAAAGAGGCAAAAAGAACTATCAGGGTTCAATCCAGGTATATTATCTTTCTCTATTTTTCACCAAATAATTGTTGTTTTACTTTTTAAATTGACTAGTGTAATAATTTGTTATTTTTCTATAAGCTCATTGGTGGAAGTTCTATGGAATTCAAACTCCAAATTTGAGAACTATGACCATGAAAATCTTAAATTTGACAACTAGTTCCTCTGGTTGTGAACGGAGTTGGAGCACTTTTGAGATGGTAATTTACTTACAAGTATAAGATTTTAGATGATATTTCAAAAATATCTTAAAATGATAACGATTTTTAATGTTTATGTTTATTATATTCAGATTCATTCCAAGAAAAGAAATAGACTAGAAAGCCAAAGATTGAATGATCTTGTATTTGTGAAATTCAATTCAAAGCTAAAGTCTAAATATTCTGATCCATCTCGAGACCCATTGTCTGCAAAGAGTATTGATGAAGGAAAGGTTGCTGAGTGGTTAATGGGTCCTGCCGATGATGTTGTAGATGATGATGATGATAACGAAGTGTTTCTTGTAGAAGGGTTGACTTGGTCTCAGATTGAGAGCATTGTAGATGTTGATGTGGGTTCTGCTTCTAAGAGAAGTGCAAGGTCGGCTTTAAAACAGGTATATATGGCAAAATCAAAAGGAAAACGGCCTATGCCGGAGAGGGATGAGGATGAGAGTTCTGAGGAGGACATTGATGATGCATTGATGATTTACACTTCCGAGGATTATCCAACAGATCAAGAAACTTGATATTACTGAGGTGAGTTTTATTAAGTTAATTTTTTTTGTCATGTTTTAATCTTTAATATCGTTTAGTCTTACTCATATGTTCATTGATTGCAGAAAAATAATATATAGATTTATATTAGAGTAGCAGATTTTGTGGAGCAGTGCACTTACATTTTGGGAATAAGGTACAATTATATTTTTAGTTTAATATGATTTTGTGATGTTATATTACATGATAGAAAGTATGCAATATTGTTTTTTTATTATAAATTGATTAGATGATTGTTAATAGTTTAACTTTCTTATATAAATTTTAGTTTACACTTGATTAGATAAAATAATTACAATATAATTAATAAATGAAAAAATTATGGAATATACATATATATATATATAATTATAATATTATAATCTGACATTATGAAATGTCCCCGATATATCCCCCGCAATCCGACATCCGACATAAAAAACCCAAACCGACATGAATCCGACATCTGCAACCTTGTCTACAATTATTACAATGTCATCCACATAGACCATCAACACTGCCAATTTTCCTTGTCTATGCTTAACAAATAGAGTATGATCGTCATTACTCCGAGTGTATCTAAATTTCACCATTGCTTGTTGGAACCTCCCATACCAAACCCTCGGGGACTGCTTTAGGCCATATAGAGCATTCTTCAATTTGCATACTTTTCCCGTAGATCCCTCGGAGGTGAAGTCAGGGGGTAGAGTCATATAAACTTCCTCTGCCAAATCTCCATGGAGGAAGGCGTCCTTCACGTCTAACTGGTTGAAACTCCATCCTTTGCAAGCAGACAGTGTTGTGGATATCGGACGACATGTCGGACATGTCGGCCGACATGAAGGTTTGGGAGATAAAACAGCACGAAACCATTTTAAAAATGGGTTGTGGCATTTTGAAAATAACGGGCCGATATGTCGGTTTTAACCGACATACCGGGCCCCAAAAAAAGGAAAAATTGGTTGTTTTTTAATTAAATTTATTTATTTATTATTTTATTTAACGATAACACCCGATGTTTTAACTCCCCCGACCCCGCTATTTTCATTTGACCCCGTCGCTCCTGCCCTATCTCTCCTCGTCGCTTCTTCCCTAGCTCTCCTCGCGCGTTGTCGGCACTCTATCTCTCTGGTTCTTTCTTCTCCCTGCTCGTTGGTGCTCTCTGGTTCTCTGATTCTCTGGTGCTCTCTAGCTCGCTGGTGCTCTCCCTCTCTCGGGCGTTGTCGACACTTTAGCTCTCTGGTTCTTTCTTCTCCCTGCTCACGGGTTCTCGTTGGTTCTCTGGTGCTCGCTGGTGCTCTCCCTCTCTTGCGCGTTGTCGGCACTTTATCTCTCTGGTTCTTTTTTCTCCCTGCTCGCTGGTTCTCTGGTGCTCGCTGGTTCTCTCCCTCTCTCGCGCGCTGTCGGCACTTTATCTCACTGGTTTTTTCTTCTCCCTGCTCGTTGGTGCTCTCTAGCTCTCTGGTTCTCTGGTGCTCGCCCTCTCTAACTCTGGTTCTTTCTTCTCCCTGCTCGCTGGTGCTATTTGGTTCTCTGGTTCTCTCCCTCTCTAGCTCACTGGTGCTTTCGATCTCGGCACTCTCTCGGCTGGTGCATTCTTCTCCCTACCTCCCCCTCTCATTCTATCGCTCTGCATTTTAGTTTTTTTTTGTTGGTTGTTGTGCTAGCAGGTGCTATGGTATCTTGTTTTCTTGCGTCATACTGCCTTATTAGTCAGTTGTCCTACTGCCTTGCTCCCTATAGCCCTATTTGTCGGTTGTAGCATGTTGGCTGCCTTGTGGGTTGTTGCAGTCAATGACCCGTTTAATTGTTGGTGGTTGACCTATTGCCTTATTAGTTCGGCAAGGCATGGTGGTTGTCTTGTGGCTGACTTGCTGGTTGTAGCATGGTGGTTGCCCTGTTGTCTTATTTGTCTTATTAGTTGCTGCCTTATTTTTATTTAACACATTTATTAATCAACAAATGATTTGAAATACCCCTATTAATAGTTATTTATCCAACTTCATTTTGCAATCAATGATGCATGTATATCCAATCACATTTTTAGTTGTCTTGCTGCTTTGTGCCTTTTGATAAATAAAATGTGAGATGCTTTGAAAGTTCGAATGATACTTGAATGTTTTGTTCATTTTGTTGAATATTTTGAAAGTTTGAATGATAGTTATAACTTTGTATACTAGTATACTACTGAGGATGCAAAATATTGTCGGATAAATAAAATATTGCATGGATAATATAAAAGATATTTGAAGATCTAACGATCTAATGAAGTTATGGGGCTTTTCTGATGTTGATTTTTTTTAACTAGTAATTTTTCTCGTGATGTAGTCATGTAAAAAATTTTTTCATTTCATCTAACTAATATTAATTTCATTTTTTCTCCTATTAGAATGGCTTCTTCTGCTGGATCAAGTGAGGTTCCCGTATCACTGGTACCAACCGATAGAGATCCGTTCTGGGCATTTGGTGAGAAGTTGATTGCAAACGACACCAACCGAATCAAATGCAACTACTGCAAGCAGACAGTGAATGGTGGAATTACATGTTTCAAGCATCACTTGGCTGGGTGGAAGGGTAATGTTAAGTCATGCCCTCAGATTCCCACCGACGTTAAGACTACGGCGGATTCGGCCCTAAACTCAAATTGAGAGAGTAAGAGAGCTAAAAGGGCTAAGTTTCAAGCAATCTTGAATGAGATGGTTGTTGGAGGAATCCATGATGATCAAGAAGAGGACATTAGCATCCGTAGGAGCACAGGTTCAAAAGGTCTAATGGATCAATTTGTTCATTCAGCTGCCGAGTCTATCAAGGGAAAAGATTCTCAACATAGCACGATAGAGAGTAAGTACAAAAAGAAAGCCAGAGATGATGCTGACGTGTACATAGGTAGATGGGCATATGAAAACGAGATCTCGTTTAACGTCATATGTAATTCAACCTTTCAGCAGATGTCTCATGTCATTGGGTTATGCGGACCTGGGATAAAGATCCCAACATTTTGAGTTGAGAGATAAAATTTTGCGAGGGGAGGTGGAGAGAACGAAGGAGATGTTGGGCACATTCACGCAGACCTGTAAATTGAATGGTTGCACTATCATGACCGATGCGTGGACATATCGGCAGGGTAGGAGCGTGATGAATATCACGATACATTGTAGTTCTGGAGTGACATTCTGGCTTTCGAAGAATGTCCTCCTCCACACACGATAGAAAGTTCATCTTTGACTTCTTGGATGAGGCGATTGATAGCCCTGAGAGCCCAGGAGAGCACAGTATTTTGAAGATTGTGACGGATAGCGCGTCCAATAATATGGCTGCTGCAAAGCTTATGGCCGCCAACTCTCTATCTTCATCTATGGTCACACCATCTCTCTCAACATGTTTAGAGAGTCTACAAAGGACTTGGACTCTCATAAGCTTATTCGACAAGGTGTGACTAGATTTGCTACAGCATTTCTATCTTTAGAGAGCATCTTAGAGAAGAAGAATCAATTGAGGGGTTTATTCACATCTGCAACGTGAGTTGCAACAAAGTTGGTCAGTAGTGTCGAGGGAAAGCAGGTAAAACTATTGCATTTTTATTCATTTTATTTAAAATATATGTTTTGAAAGTTTCCCTTTATAGTATTTTCTTAATAATTTATTTTGCATATGGTAGGCTGCAATGATAGTGATGAGCGCTAGATTTTGGACGAATGTCAAGTTGGTTATTGGTATATTCACACTATTCGTGAAAGTTTTGAGAAGAGTCGACGGGGATACACCATCCATGGGGTGGTTATATGGGGATATCAAAAACACTAGAGAATAGATTGTTGTTATTCTCGATCACTAAGAGAACAAATATCTTTCTATATGGAAATTGATTGATAGCAGATGGGAGAAGAAGATGAGCAGCCCTCTGCACCTTGCAGGTTATTACTTAAACTCGAATTTTTATTATTTTTGTCGAGTGGAGATTGAATAGCCCTCTGCACTTTGCAGGTTATTACTTAAACCCATATTTGTATTATTCGTGTCGAGTGGAGATTGAGACTGACGGAAGGTTTATGAGTGATTTTGTTGAGTGTCTCTCAAGAATATATAGAAAAGATCCTTCTACACAGGATCACATCAGTGTTGAGCTTGATGTTTACCAATATCAACAAGGGTTATTTGGTAAAGAGATGGTAAAGAGAAAGCTACAAAATCACAACTTAAATCCAGGTACATTTTAATATATATATTTATTAATAATAATGTTGTCATTTTAATTTTCACAGTACATTGGTGGAGGCTTAACGGTGTTGATATGCCGTACATTAAAACTATGGCTATGAAAATTTTAAGTCTGACTACTTCATCCTCTAGCTGTGAGAGGAACTGGAGGACTTTCGAGATGATACGTATTAATTTAGTTATTTAGTTAAACATTAATATCTTATTATATGATTGTATGCATTATTGAACTTTTTAAAAAAATCTTGTAGATACATCCTAAAAAGAGAAATAAACTTGATAGCAAAAGATTGAACGATTTAGTATTTGTAAAGTTCAATGCTTTGCTGAAGTCGAAATATTCAGAGACATCTCGAGATCCATTAGCAGCTAAAAATGTTGATTCTGGAATGGTACAAGAGTGGATGGTGAATGTTGATCCTGAGGAGGATGAAAATGAAGATGGCGATGATGAAGTCTTTCCTAGAGAGGGGCTGACATGGGCGCAAATTGGCAATATAGTCGACGCTGATCATGATGAAAGGAAGCCTCAAAGACTAGTTACAAGCAAAGAAGTGACAATTAGTTATCAAAGAAGGGGAAAGAGAAAAGTATCTTAGGTGGACGAGGGATATCTAGAGGGTTCATCAGATGAAGATCATATTCTATCTACTCTGTCGACTATAGATGAGTCTTTAAGTGATAAAGAATGAGGTATGTTTGAAATTTGATTTTTAAAATTTTGATCTTAAAATCACTAGTTTTACAAATTTTTCATCTTTAAAGTGTTGTATGTTAAATGTTACATATAACTATTAATATTTAAAGGTTTAATAGGTTGTAGAATATGTAGTATTGTGACATGTACAAAAAATAACACTTAATTACACATATATTTATTAAATATTAAAATCAGATATATGAAATATCCCCCGATATATAAAAAACCAACATGAAAACTCAAACCGACGTGTCCCCGACATCCGACATCTGCAACATTGCATGCAACACACGAGAGTAGAATCCGGATAGAGTTCATCTTTACAGAAAGAGCAAAGGTTTCCTGATAATTAATCTAAGCCATTTGGGTGTATCATCTAGCCACCAATCTAGCCTTGTGATGGTCTACAAGGCCTTGGGGTTTTTGTTTCACCGAAAAAATCCATTTGCATCCCACAACAGTCTTGCCCTGAGGGAGATCAACAAGATCCCATGTGTAGTTTTTCTCAATGACAGACATCTCTTCCTGCATAGCATCCTTCTATTTTTGATGTCCCAGAGCTTCCTGCCATGAGGAGGGAATAGAAATGGAGGACGGAGAAGTGACAAAGGCTCAATGTTGGGAGGACAATGAGTCATAAGACATATAATTAGATAAGGGATGTAGGATGGAAGCACGGTTACCTTGAGGACCTATAGACGGATCAGATGTGACTTCAGGTATAGTGTCCGGGACCTGCCCATTTGTGCCCCTTCGCCGACGAGTATAAACCTGCAAAGGAGGAGTAGGACGATGAGGTAAAGGAGATAGCGGATCCACAGGGGGCTGTAGAGCTACAGGGCTGATAGTAAGAGCAGAGACGGGAGGCTTATATGGAGGATATATAGGTAGAGGGATAGTGGGGGAGCTCACTTCCATGATGTCAGTCTCCCCCTGAAGGGAGCTCCCAAAATAGTGCTCGAATTCATGGAAAGTGATATCCATGGAGACAAAGATCTTCCGGGTCCCAGGATGAAAACATTTATAACTTTTTTGAATGTTTGAGTATCCAATGAAAACACACCAAAGCGCCTGGGGATCAAACTTGGAAGTATGGTGCGCATGAACAAAGCGCACACATCCAAGATACGAGGTGTGAGCTCACTAGAAGGGATATTGAGAATTTCTAACGGAGTTTTGTGGTGTAGGAGTCGAGTAGGCAACCGCTTAATAAGATGTGTAGTCGTGAGGACCGATTCACCTCAGTAGTATTTGGGTAGGTGCGTCTGAAGTAATAAACAACGAACAACTTCTAGGACAGAGCATAACAACAGGAGTATAGCAACTTGAAAGCAACAACAACTACCTGAGAGTCGATCAACAACCTCCGAGTGAAGTTCTGCAACCAGAGATAAGGGATAATAACCTAATATAAGATTTGTTTGAGTAATTAATACTTCTAGGGGAATTTCTCTAATTTTAAATCAGGGGCCTCTCTGTAATAAATGAACAACTACCTGAAATAAATGAACAATTGTTATGAGACATTGTGCAGGTAGAGCATAGGGAAGAAGTCTAGGTATACCACATTTCTATATGGTATCTGTTGAGCGGTGAGAATATTACTTAATTACTTGGAAAAGAGACCCCCTCCATAATATATAGGAGGTCAAAATACAAGCATAATAATAAAATTAAAGTCTAACACTCCCACTCAAGTTGGGCTTGTGATATCTGTCACACCCAACTTGGACATAATGTTACCAAAACACTTACGAAACAAGACTTTTGTGAGCACATCAGTCAGTTGTTGATCCGAAGGGACAAATAGAGAGCTAATAACTCCTCTCACAATGTTTCTTTGATGAAATGACGACCGACTTCCACATGCTTAGTGCGGTCATACTGAACTGGATTGTGAGCAATGCTAATAGCGGGCTTATTATCACAGTATAAATGAATCGGTTCATTGCTTCGAATCCCAAGCTCAAGCAAAAGGGATCGAATCCACATTCCTTCACATATGCCCTGGGCCATCGTCCTGAATTCCGCTTCAGTACTAGATCTGACAACCACATGCTGTTTTTTGCTCCTCCAAGTCACCAGATTTCCCCTCACTAAGGTACAATATCCGGTCGTGGATCTATGATCATCAACAAACTCTTCCCAACCAGCATCTGTGAAAACTTCAATGGATAATTATTTAGCATGAGAGAACAAGATGCAACATCCCGATGAAGCTTTGAGGTATCTAAGAATCTGATGAGTAGCATAAAAGTTGTGTTACTTGGGAGCATGCATGAACTGGCTGATAACTCCAAGAGCATAGGAGATATTCGGGCGAGTACGAGATAGGTAGATGAGTCTCCCCACCAGCCGTTGAAAGTTATTGATGTCAGTGACAGGTTCTCCACCATCCCTTCCCAATCTGTGATTTGTTTCAATGGGAATGTCAGCAGGTCTGCACCCACTCATCTCTGCAGTCTCAAGCAAGTCAAGGACATACTTCCTCTGGGAGATAAAGATACTGTGCTTAGATCTGGCAACCTCTATGCCAAGGAAGTACTTGAGGTTCCCAAGATTTTTTACCTCAAATTCACTAGCCAGTCTTGTCTTCAGGTGTTTGATTTCTTCCATGTCATCCACAGTTATTACAATGTCATCCATATAGACCATCAACACTGCAATTTTCCTTGTCTGTGCTTAACAAATAGAGTCTAATCAGCGTTACTCCGAGTGTACCCAAATTTCACCATTGCTCGTTGGAATCTTCCAAACCAAACCCTCGGGAACTGTTTAAGGCCATATAAAGCATTCTTCAATCTGCATACCTTTCCCGTAGATCCCTCAAACGTGAAGCCAGGGGGTAGAGTCATATAAACTTCCTCTGCCAAATCTCCATGGAGGAAGGCGTTCTTCACGTCTAACCGGTTGAGACTCCACTCTTTGCATGCAGCACACGAGAGTAGAGTCCGGATAGAGTTCAACTTTTCAAAAAGAGCAAAGGTTTCCTGATAATCAATCTCAGCCGTTTGGCCACCAACCTAGCCTTGTATCGGTCTACAAGGCCTTGGGGGGTTTGTTTCATTGAAAAAATCCATTTGCATCCCACCACAGTCTTGTCTTGAGGGAGATCAACAAGATCCCATGTGTAGTTTTTCTCAATGACAGTCATCTCTTCTTGCATAGCATCCTTCTATTTTTGATGTCCCGGACAATGAGTCATAAGAAATATAATTAGATAAGGGATGTAGGGTGGAAGCACGGTTACCTTGAGGACCTATAGACGGATCAGATGTGGCTTCAGGTATAGTGTCTGGGACCTTACAATTTTTGCCCCTTCACCGACAAGTATAAACCTGCAAAGGAGTGGGACGGGGAGGTAAAGAGACGACGGATCCACGAGGGGCTGTGGAGCTACAGGCTGATAGTAAGAGCAGAGACGGGAGGCTGATATGCAGGAGATATAGGTAGAGGGATAGTGAGGGAGCTCACTTCCATGATGTCAGTCTCCCCCTGAAGGGCGCTCCCATAATAGTGCTCGAATTCATGGAAAGTGACATCCATGGAGACAAAGATCTTCCGGGTCCAAAGATGAAAACACTTATACTTTTTTTGAGTGTTTGAGTATCCAATGAAAACACACCAAAGCGCCTGGGGATCAAGCTTGGAAGTATGGTGCACATGAACAAAGCACACACATCCAAAGATACGAGGTGTGAGCTCACTAGAAGGGATATTGAGAGTTTCTAACGGAGTTTTGTGGTGTAGGAGTCGAGTAGGAAACCGATTAATAAGATGCGTAGCCGTGAGGACCGCATCACCTCAGTAGTATTTGGGTAGGTGCGTCTAAAGTAATAAACAACGAACAACCTCTAGGAGGTGCCGGTTTTTACGCTATTCTGGGCAGGAGTGTACACACACAAAATTTGGTGGATGATACCCAAGTCACAGTGGTATCGTTCACGGTCATTACCACTTCGCAAAAATTTCACAGTGGCATTGAATTGGGTGGTAACCATCGTATAGAAATGCTGAAATAACGGAAACACATCAAATTTGTTTTTCATGAGATAAAGTCATTTGCACCAAGAAAAGCAATCAATAAAAGTGACAAACCATTCATACCCAGAAATAGAAGCAATCAGGCTAGGGCCCCAAATATCAGAATGGATAACTTCAAAAGGAGCATCACAAGGAGGAGACATCCAAGGAAGAGAGGCTTGCTTATGCTTATCAAGTTCGCATACAGCACAACGAAAAACATTAAAGACGGAATACGACATAGCCGGAAACAACAATTTCATAACGGAGACAGATGGATGTCCAAGGCGACAGTGTCAGGATTCCAAAGTAGTAGAGGAAGCCACGTGAAGAGCCTGCGAAGGAGCAGAAGCCGAACTAGAGGGCTCAAAGAGATAC